>QMFG01000915.1:100095-116733 GCA_003314545.1 Ramaria sp. MG151 | reverse complement strand
AGACTGGATTGACCATTTAGGGGCTGTTGAGGTGGTTATAATATCATTTTAATTTCGCTTTTTTCACTGCTTGACTCCAAACGATCTGGCAACTTTGCAATTGACATAATTGGGTCCAATGAGATAATGGCACAGGGATGCTTGGATCAAATGAATAACAAGAAGGAAGGGCTAAGGTTTAACATTTGTGGACTTGAGACATCCTATTGGCTTAATACAGATATCCCAAATCTGCAAGAGCAAATAGGAGAAGCTATACCATCCTACTTGATGTATTCATGCAGTTTCTGGATGTACCACCTGAAGGATGTGTCAGATTTGAGCATAAAACAAGATTGTTTATGGAAACTGAGGAACTTCCTTTATAATCATTTTCTCTTCTGGTTGGAGGTAATGAGCCTTATTGGAAATGTGAATAGTGTACCAAGTATCCTGCGACAGTGTGTGAAATGGATTGGGGTGGGTATCCGCCATGTGCTTGAGTGAGCATATTAGGGACTAACCATGTATTGGCAGGGTTTGGATGACTCACTTGCAGCATTTGCAACAGATGCAGGCTATTTTGCAGCAACCTTTTGGGAAGTGATTTCTCAAAGTGTGGCACATATCTATCTCTCAGCCTTACCATTTACTCCAATTCAATCCATAATGGCCAAACATTACATGTCTCACCTTCAACACAAGTTAGATATCTTGACAGGTCAAACAAAGGACTGGCCACCAATAATCAGTGTCATAACAGGTCATTGTGATGAAGTCAACTCTGTTGCCTTCTCTCCTAATGGGAACTATGTAGTCTCAGGCTCATCAGACAAAACTGTCTGTATCTGGGATGCTGAAACAGGACAGAGAGTGGCTGGGCCTTTTGAAGGACATACTGGCTGGGTCACATCTGTAGCATTCTCTCCTGATGGAAGCCAAGTGGTCTCAGGATCAGAGGGTACAACAGTCTGTATCTGGGATGTTAATACAGGAGACTTAGTTGGTAGGCCATTTGAAGGACACACTGACCAGGTTGCAACTGTGACATTTTCCCCTGATGGTAGCCAAGTGGCCTCAGGCTCAGATGACAAAATAGTCCTTATTTGGGATGCTAAGATAGGAGAGACAGTGGCTGGGCCTTTTAGGCCTTCTGAAGAGAAAAATAGCTCTGTCAGATCTGTGGCATTCTCCCCTGATGGCAGACAGGTGGTCTCAGGCTCAGTAGATGGCACAATCTGGATCTGGGAAGTCAAAACAGGAGATACCGTAGCTGGTCCACTTCAAGGGCACACAGACATAATCAAATCTGTAGCATATTCTCCTGATGGTAGCAGGGTGGTGTCGGGCTCAGAGGACTACACAGTACGTATCTGGGATGCTAAAACAGGCCAGACAGTTGCTGGACCATTTAAAGGACACACTGACTGGGTTACCTCTGTTGCATTCTCTCCTAATAGTAGCCAAATTGTTTCAGGCTCATATGATCAAACAGTGCGTATCTGGGATGCTAAAACAGGAAGGACATTGGCTGAGCCCTTTGAGGGCCACACTGGCTGGGTCAATTCAGTTGCATTTTCCCCTGATGGTGATAAAGTAGTTTCAGGCTCAGATGATAAAACAATCCATGTTTGAAGTGCTGAACAGGGAATGACTGTGGAAGGGCCTTTTGAAGGGCATACCTATGGGGTGACATCTGTGGCATTCTCCCCTTATGGTAGCCAAGTGGCTTCTGGATCACATGATGCAACAGTTTGTATCTGGGATGCTGAAACTGGTCAGACAGTTGCTGGACCTTTTGAGCATACCTACTGGGTCACCTCTGTGGCATTCTCTCCAAAAGGTGGCCAAGTAGTTTCAGGCTCAGCTGACCACACTGTTCATGTCAGGAATGCTGAGACAGGAAAGACAGTAGTTGGGCCTTTTGAAGGACACACCAACTGGGTTAGATCTGTGGCATTTTGACCTGATGGTAACAGAGTGGTGTCAGGATCAGATGATACAACAGTCTGTATTTGGGATGTTAACACAGGAGACAGGGTTGGTAGGCCATTTGAAGGGCACACTGGCTGGGTTGCATCTGTGGCATTTTCCCCTGATGGTAGCCAAGTAGCCTCAGGCTCATTTGATGAAACAGCCCTTATTTGGGATGTTGAAACAAGACAGATAGTTACTGGGCCTTTTAAAGGACAAACCTACTGGGTGACATCTGTGGCATTCTCCCCTGATGGCAGCCACATAGTCTCAGGATCAGCTGATAATACAGTCCAGATCTGGGATGCTAAAACAGGAATGATCATGTTTAAACTTTTTGAACGACATGCCTCATGGGTTTCCTCTGTGGCATTCTCCTCTGATGGAAGTCAAGTGGTCTCAGGCTCATATGACCACACAGTGCAGATCTGGGATGTTAAAACAGGACAGACAGTTGCTGGGCCTTTTCAATTGCATACAGATATGGTGACATCAGTGGCATTCTCCCCTAATGGCCACCATGTGGTATCGGGATCAGCTGATCAAACAGTCCGTATCTGGAATATTTGGCAGGGCCAGAGCACTGCTAAATCACTTGAAAGGAACACTTCTCAGTCAACAATTTTAACCCTGCCCAACTCTGATTTACTCTGCAATTATTTTCCCCTCAGAGATGGTTGGATCCTTGGTCCTAATGCAGAACGCCTTTTCTGGATACCACCATCCAATCGCACTAGCCTTTGGCGTCCCGATGTTATTACAATTTGTCGATTTTTACCAACTAAGCTTGACACCACCAACTATGTACACGGTAGCACCTGGATGCAATGTTGGACAGATTAAGGTCAGAATAATCTTGTTATGATAGACGGTAGCACACTTAACAAATATGGGCAGGTGTTGTAACTAATGCTCAGGAGACAAGGATGATATTTGTTGATTGTAAATTCTTCTACATTCACAGTCATTGTGTATATTATAGTTGGCTTGGAAGGTTATGTTTCCAGTATATTTTGTATATGGTTTGTGAGATCTGATATATAGATGGTGTACCCTTCCAAACAGTGATGGAAAGCTTAAGAAAAATGATACAAAGTGCAAGGGTTCATCTTCACACTCAATAAGAAAGCAAAAAATCGTGCATAGACTAAGAGCTTGTCAGACAGTGTTGTTTCCATTTGGCAGTTCTGTTCAATGTTCACAGTCGGTTGGTATACTGTAAGGCTATATTATACCGGCGCAACTTGTAAAAACAGTTTATCTTCAAACATAACGACTATGTTACGACAAGCTCGTCTTACTGGAGGAAACACGATTTTCGTTATAGCAAAGAATATTCGACTCACGATTGTGGCCGACCCAGCCTCATATCTTTGTCTGCGCCCTTGTCTCATTCTCATTGTGCCATCCCGCGTCAGCGGCCAGGGACTTCCTATGTCAGAAGCTTTCACTCAATACATGTCCACACAAGGAGTCACAGTATTTCTCGTCGCAGTGTAGGATAATAAACGACTCCGAGGGAGATCGGTGCAGTCACCTGCTTGAGGGCGCGAAAAAAAAGGGAGTCGAGGATGATCCGAATATGCAACCCCGATTACGCTTCGCGACGCTATAAAAGATTTAGAATAACGAAATATTCGCACGATACCTTCTGCACATAACCTACTCCAGAACAAGATCAGCCTTCCTATGCCAGCCATGTCCCCTCAGGTTCCTTCCAGTACATATGCACGAAGCTTATTTGTTGAAGGGGAACGCTTTCTCACCCACAGCAGTGACACAGGCGGATCCCAGTCTGGTGTGAGTGAATGAGATGAGAAAAAGGACGCATCCCATGTATGATGAACCTTTGAGCGGTGAGTCGGTTCGAAAGTACATATATATCCGTTCATAATAATTGCCTAAAGTGCAATATTGACACGGCCTGATGATCGATAGAAATACACAGACATCCTAGTAAGTTTCCTGCCCTCTCAGCGAAATATCTTCATTTCATGTCGGTAGAATACTCTGATCAATTCATGACAGTTAGGGAGCCTGCTCGAGAACTATCTTTCCTTGCGAGTTGATATCTGGGTCGGAAATACGAGTTTCTTGGCTGAACTCCATTTCAGGATTCATGGTGCTTTCTGGGATCTCGTCGAGAACAATATCATCAGATGATCATCAGATGCGTTGTGTTCATCCTACTGAGCACATGATTCGAAAGGTTGACAACGCAGCTGCTCCTCCTCTCGCTCAGACGGTGGCTCTTCAGATACGCAAAGAAATAAAAAGGTATTATCCAAGATTTGCGGTGCTCAGAAACCCGCTCCCAATTTTGTTGCAGGCTCCCAGCTTAACCCAGTGTCAGTGACCACAGGTGTCGAGCGACGGTTTGAAACTTTAGGAAGGGGCGGGGTCCAACCTCTCCCCGAACGCTATAGCTTCACGACAAAAGTGGCCGGAGGAATATCTGGCATAGAACACTCTTCCTCAGAGCAGTATAATCAGGAGATATCATCAACTGGTGACTACTGACACAATGGGAAATTTCCCATCATCACGCAGGACAGCTGCGTTCGTATACAAACGGGTAAGGGTAGAAGAAGAAATAGCTGGAACAGGTTGCGGGTTGGAATGAGAGAGAAATGGTAACTGATTGGTCGTAAACATAGTAAGTGCGGAAGGTGAGTCCAAATGCATCCTTGTTTGTGGATCAAGAACGAAGATCATTTAATCTGAGATTGGCGTAACTGTTAGCGGAAGTTGTGTACGGCCTTTATATGTCCCTTTGACCCTGAATGACAACAAGACAATGAACAAGTTTATTTTTTTATGCTTAAAATTTGGCTCACATAGGCGTCATGAGACCTGTGGCACCTCTGATGATTTCGATATTGCCTGGGGGTGGCGAAATTTCGAGATTCTCAATAAACTCGATCAAGATAGCTTGCATTTCTAACAAGCTGTGTCCGTTGAAAGAAGAGCATCTTCAGGAAGCTTCGATATAAATGATGGATTGCTTAGACATACGCAAATCTCCATCTTTGTGTGGTGTCATTGATAAACAAACATCAGACAGAGGTGAGTCCCGACTCACCCGATACAGTTTCGCACACCACTGCTGAACGTTGCACTGTGCGGGTGTTAGCGTCCATCCACAAAATGACAATGCCTTCGTACATGTTAGC
Organism: Ramaria sp. MG151; assembly: GCA_003314545.1. Classification (NCBI taxonomy): domain Eukaryota; kingdom Fungi; phylum Basidiomycota; class Agaricomycetes; order Gomphales; family Gomphaceae; genus Ramaria; species Ramaria sp. MG151. Next base: position 111,607 of record QMFG01000915.1, on the reverse strand, counting down.
GATAACACCAAAGTTGGTCTTCTGGTTACCCTCAAATCCTTCAATGAATCGCTCTGGACGCCACTGATCAGCGTCGTCTCCCCAAACCTCTTTGAGCCTTCAGATGAGATACTTGAGGATCAAAAGCTCGACAAAAATATGCGAGTTGCTCACCTGTTGTAGGCAGAGAAGGACATGAACACACGCTGTCCTTTACTCACGGGAATACTGTTAATGATTTCCCCTGTCTTCGTTTTCTGAGGTATCGCGAGAGGAATAACGTCGTCACGACCAGCCATGCGGATAATCCCGTTAACAATAGGATGATAGCGGAGTGTCTCCTATGAAACAATGAACATGAACATTTGGAGGAATGGTAGAAAGAACATAAGAAAAAGAAAGATTAACCTTCATTAACGCAAGAAGATACTTCATCGAATCCAAATCCGCCACACTGAGTTCACTGTCTCCTCTCTGTGCAGCTCGTTCACGAGTTTCCTTGATCTCTTCACGAACTTTATTTTGATAGTCGGGATGTCTAGAAAGTTCGTAAAGTGACCACGAAACCGTCGAAGCGGTTGTCTCATGACCGGCGAGGAATAGCGTTCTGATACAGATTAGCCAAAGCATTTGTGTGGAATACAGCAAAATAGCTCACGTGAGTTGAGGCAATATTTCCTCATTTCCGAGTCTGTTCTTGGGATTCTCGGATAAGTTCGCTCTAACTAATGGGCTAGTAAGTATATGCTTTTTTTTTTTGGTCTGAGAATTGTGAGAGTGATGTACTTACTGAGAATGCTCATGACGTCTTTTCCCCCATCTTTACCCATGGAGCGTGATGCCGCCTGACGATCTACGAGTTCCTGGGCAACTTCACGGGCAGTCTTCATGTAATTCTGCAACCTTCTCAATCGTTTAGTCGGAACGCTCTGCGCCACAGCGATCAGCCACTGGGGTAATACACCCCAAAGGTTCTCAAAAGCGATGGACGCATTGCTCCGATTATAGAAAGCATCTGCGCTAGTAAAGTGATATGAGGACAAACCACTAGAAGAGAAAATATCATTGAAACAAACAACAAATTGCTGTAAGCTTTGGAGAGTTTATTATCGGCTCCCTCCTCGATTGCTCCAAATCGATAATCGAATGCCGCTGTAGATTGAATAAATACAGCCCCTGTCACATTGTAATATTAATTACTCACTAATACCAATGGCATCGAGGGTTGTGCGGGCTAACCATGGCGTTACATTGACAACAGCAGATGATTTCCCACCTTGCTCCACGTACTCCTTCAATTTGGCCAAGGTCTACATACATGTCAGATATGAAAATCATTGACCATGCTTAATACCGTACTTTTTGCGCAGCATCGTGGAAGACAGGAAGGAAGGCTCTGAGAGCGCCGTACGAAAACGCAGGATTCATTATCTTTCTCTGGCGGGTGTGTTGTGTCCCTGCGGAAGTGAACAGGTAAGATTGTTGTATAGGCCCAATGAAAAGCACAACTACCTTCGGCCCAGACAATCCCTTTCCCGACGGTGAGTGCGGAAGCCGCGCGGCCTTCGGGAGGTTTTAGGAAATGATAACCAGACGTATTGAGAATATATTGGAGTGCCTGTATATAGTCAACATAATATAACGTAAAAGTCTCTGTGAAGTGGAGACTTTAGGGTCTGTAGTAAAAAGCACGTCTCTCTATCGATTTTTTGGGTTAATGAATGGCTCACAACCTGGAATAAGGATAAACTCAACGCCAAGGAATCCTTTCATGCAAAAGGCGTTCCCATACTCTCGCGTCCACGCAAAATCAGCGTCTCCCGACTCCTTTGGTCGGGCTAACGAAGGTAGATTTCCTGATAATGAGTCGGGTGAGCTAAACTCATAAGAACAAGAAAGTGTCCATACCAACAAGCCATGAGTCAGGCGGGGGCCCAGGGAGATGCGTAATGGAACGAGAACGAATGCGACGGAGCACGGCTCGGAGTAAAAGAGCTACAACCAAAAGTGACGCTGCTAAGAAGGGGGGAGAGATCATTATGATTTGAACTATTATATTCCCGTGGAATCTATAAGCTTATATGGTGTTTCCCTCGGCATGATTCGTTCCTGTAGCATAAGGATATACTTAACTAAGCGGAAAAATCTCTCCGGATTCAAAATATGATGACCCAATGAGCCTCCTTACTTTGCATTTCAATATGGACCTTAATGCCACGGAATGGAGTGCGAATGTCGAACCCATAAATCTACGTTTCCTGAGCCAATATTTCTTCTAGTAGGGAATTTAGCAATACACTTTCATGAGGCGTTGGTGACACATATTGTCTTACCTTGAGAATCTGGGACATCACGTCGATTTTCCCGCGCGGCTTGTATGTATCTGATTTCGAGATACCGAAACGTTGTGTGAGACATCTAACACGACATGATTCCTACATTCTTCCCACACTCAAGCGCCCCAATGGAATGCATCCGGCAAGTCGGAAGAGAGGCTAGATTAGCGTTAATAAGCACTGTTAAGAATGTAAGAGGGCGAAGCGATGAACGAAGAAACTAGCGCAGCATTAACTCGAGCCGGCCGTGAGACACAGAGACAGAAAAACACTCGAAGCAAGAGGACAAGTTATCTCAAGCTTAAGACGACGGACTCAGCTAAGTGAGTGGCCGGGCTAAAACCGACTAATTTATTTAGCTACCTAAGTAAACTACTTATACATGATAAAATCGGAGTTTAGGGGCTTAGGGGCAGAAACAATTAGGAACCGGCCAATGAAACTTAACTAAAGATATTATTCTCAATTCCTAACAAGCACGAGTCAAGCCGCAATATGTAAACATCAGGATACGCTTGGAATTTGGTGGGTATGCCACTGCAAGCGATACAAAGAAGGACGGCGGTGGATTTCCCGGGCGGATCTCATTCACATTTGTATGCCAAAAGAGGACGTATGGAGGAAGAAACTTTCGAATAGCGCAAGCATGGTATTCAGAGTATGCAGGATAAAGAGGTGGATACAGTCGATAACCCTCGCAGTCGCATTTTAATTAAGATGATCTCTGCGAAGAGTGGTGTTCCATCGTGCCCATTGTTTTCGGGACTAGATTTTACACATCGTAGTCACTCAAATCTTGGTCTCGGCGCACCGGCATGAGAGTACACTGCCCAGGAGACTGGTCTCAACTCCCGGCAGCAATTTCTGGTTTCCAAATCTGGGTGCGGCACCCCGGCATCATGAAAGTGGAGAAATAAATTCTTGCTTCCGACTTTCGCTCACAAGCCCCCTTTTATACACGCTCCGCTTCAAATTCATACCCAAAACAGTGTCTTCAGGGGGTAGTTGTGGGAAGTCTCGTCGTCCTCCATGTGGTGGCTAATAACATGGTTTGATTCTCGACGGCGTCGGACGTGTAAATTTACCAGCGAAGGATTTCAACTAGTCACTCCCTCCGTCGACTTCCACAAATCAGTTCTTCTGCGCGACTCCTTTGCTCGCTGCCTGAGCCTCAGCTCATTCTCACTCCACCCTCGTCCCTCAGGAATATCTTTCTGTTTCATCAGTATCAAGCACCAAACCCATCTCTCTTAACTTCAAATGAAATCCCTTTAAATCCATCAACAAAACGCAAAGATGAGGTTTCCCGCAGAGACGGGCAGTCTCAAAGCGAAAATTATTCCATCTTGAAAATTCCCTTTCTATTGTCACCTCAGATACAAAATACTCACACTTTCCTATTTTTCTTTCAACCTGTTACATACTAAGATTCACCGGAAGGCATTTTGTTTAGACTCAAGCAACGACATGATTTTGGAGAATTTTCCGCCTTCTCCGCGACGCGTGACAGAACTCGTAAGTGGAAATGAGTGTCAGGTCTCTATGATAGGCGTAATTAATCTCGGCATTATAGCCTTCCCTACAGGTGATCTTCACAGCCACCCTATCTGACAGGCCAGCTCCTCGGACCCTGGATCCTTTTTTTTATTTGAAATTTCGAGATGCTTAGAGCTCTGCGGTCCTCAAGAAGAAGACGACAAGAATTACGTACCATGCTACCTGGTATGCAGAAGCGGTATGGGTACGCATACTGAGGATCCGACTCTGTCAGGCCTTCATCAACGTCTTCGACTTTGCCTTCCAGGGAGCTCGCCTTCTTCACTATAGGATCAGCTTCTCCCTTCACCAAGACCTTTCAAATAATTCAGGCGTTGACCCCGGAAGGCAGATTGATGGATTGAACACGGCACGTCCAGCGAGGTTCGCTTTTGAGTGTGTTAATAGAAGACACACAAATGCTGGAATCCGTAATCGGCGGCGCAATGGGATGTAACTGGACGTGAAGGTTAACGATATCATAACCTTTTTTTCATCGGATAATTGAAAGAACACACTGGCAATAGTTCTCAGGTCGATGATATCTCAATGCCCAGTTTCTCGCGCGGCGAATGGAAAAAGCTATCTGTCTCAGCCCCGGCATACCGATATTAGTCCCGTATAATCGAAGCAAAAATCAGGGAGTGAAAAAGGCACAGGCTCAAAATGCAATCGTCGGTGGGTCGTGGATTGTCTACAATTTGGAAGTTCTTATTTTTTCTTCAATGAGGTGAGATGACCAATCCCAGACCGGGCATTGGATTCGATGCAAAAGGCATAGGTAGTTCTTGCGCTTCGTTTCCAATAGTGGTATTGTTTAGCCAGATGTTAGTTAGAGAAGAGGGGTGATGTTACATACCATTGGAATTGTTGGTGAATATATGTAACAAGTTGCTGTTTAAATAGTGCCCACAGACTAATGCCAGATAACCTGGCATAGTGGCCTTTTGGCCCAGTTGGAAGAATACATCACTGTGTGAATTTATTGCCTTTCACAGGTGAGTGAAAACTACAAGAGAGTAGATAGATATATCTGTGTAATGACTAAGAGGGTACTTGATGAGGGATTTGGGATCTAGAACTACAATAAGTTCCAGGCTAGTTAGATGTTAAGTGTTGGGAACAGCAGCTTGAATGTACTATTAAGTGTCAGGGTTGTAAGTCAGGGTTTGTTGAAGTTGGAGAATCATCTTGATTGTATGTCCACTTGTTCACTGACTGCACAGCCACATATCCACCAACTATGTAGCCACGATCCATATAGTATATATTGCCTCTACATTCCATTCTCATTCCCTCAGTCCATTACTTACAACAACTATTATATCATACCACATGCTTATGCATATATTATAGACTGCTGTTTAGATTCCAATAGGGTTCTGAAGATTCAGAATAGGTTTGGAGTCAGAGGGGCCTAGCTTCCACTGTTTGTCAGAATTCAAATATCAGTGATAAGAGTTGTTGATGAATGTTGTGTTAGTAGGAATGTTCGGAAATGTTTCTAATGGTGATAAAATGTTATTTGAAAATGAATAGGAATCCTACAGTAAAAGCAAATGGCTTTTGGAATGTCTGCAAACAAATGCATAGGTCCAAAGAGATAGAGATTCCAAAGGGATTCTATCTTGTGGATTGAATGAACTTTGCAGTTCATGCTGATCACAGCCAATGGTCTTACATTCTTTTGAAGTGTGTCTAGACTAATATAAATGAAGTAGGAGTACTCACTTAAATGCGAAGTTGTTGTTCAAGGTATTTTATAATGAGTTGGCAAGATAGAGTAGAACAATCAAGTAGATGTACAATAATTGAACTAGAGAATATACATGCGAATGTGCTAGCTATATACTGAATGGTTCGGAAGAGAGAGCAAATGGGAATGAGTCCATGAGGGTTGGAAAGTAGCTAATGCACATGTATACTAATTAAAGGCCATAGTAAACAAAGAACAAGGGTGGAAGGAAAATTGTGAAAGAAGAAAAAGATGGACGGACCAACAATAGCTCTTGAAACATGTTTTCGAATCACATGGCTCATTGGGTAGGGATAACCATGTGCAAATCCTTCGGAGTATGGTCCTGAGAGTCCAGAGCATTCATATCAAGGAGTATAATGACGTGGAATGTCATTGCAAGCTTCAGCAGAATAGAAGTAACTCAATCAATGAGTTCATTGAAAAAGATAGGGATAGTGATGGGGATAATCAGGGTGCTTCTTTTTTAGAAAAGATTATGATCAGACCTGATTGTTGATTGTATCACCAAACACCAAATAGAGCAATTCATGAACTGGGTTAAGTGACCGGATCAAATAAATGCGAAGTATTGAGACAAGGTGTCAGAATTCAAATATCAGTGATAAAAGTTGTGGATGAATGTCATGTTAGTAATACTGTTCAGAAATGTTTCTAATGATGATAGAATGGTTTTCAAAAATGAATAGGAATCCTACAGTAAAGCCAAATGGCTTTTGGAAGGTTTGCCAATAGGTGCATAGTTCCAAAGAAATAGATATTCTGAAAGGATTCTATCTCATGGATCGAATGAACTTCGCAGTCCATGTCAATCACAGCCAATGGTCTCACATTCTTTTGAAGTGTGTTTAAACTAATATAAATAAATTTAGAGTACTCACTCAAATGTGAAGTTGCTGTTCAAGGTAGTTTACAACAAGTTGGCAAGTTTGAGTAGAACAATCAAGTAGACGTACAATAATTGAACTAGGGAATATACATGCAAATGTACTAGCTATATACCAAATGGTTCGGAAGGAAGGGCGAATGGGAATGAGTCCGTGAGGGTCAGAAAGTAGCTAAGGTAGATGTATACTAATTAATGGCCATAGGAAACAAAGAACAAAGGTGGCAGGAAAATTGTGAATGAAGAAAAAAAGATTAACAGACCAACAATAGCTCTTGAAACATGTTTCCGAATTGCATGGCTCTTTGGGTAGGGATAACCATGTGCAAATCCTTTGGAAGGTGATCCTGAGGGTCTAGAACATTCATATCATAGAGTCTGATGATATGGAATGTCATCACAAGCTTCCACACAATAGAAATAACTCGACCAAGGAGTTCATGGGAAAAGATGGGGATAGTGATGGGGATAGTTAGGGTGCTTCTTTTCCAGAAAATATTATGATTGGACCTGGTTATTGATTGTTTCACTAAACACTTAATGGAGGGATTCCTGAACTGGATGGGTTGATCAGATCAAATGTGTGCGAAGTATTGAGGCAAGGGTGATTTGGGATTCCGAAGCAGATCTTTGGAGATCTTTGGAAAGACATATTTTGGCACTACAATAGTGAAATGTTGTAAAACCTGATTGTGACACGAGGATGATTTGGGGTTCTGAAGGAAGTTTTTGGAATTCTTCAGAACATTGTGTTTTGGGACTGAAACAATAGAATGTCCTAAACTGAGATCATGACACTGTTGTGCCTTCCCAATCATCCTGTCCCCTAATTTCAGGAGACTGGAGTTTCAGAGATTGAAGTTTTGGAATGTTGCCAGGACTTCAAGAAGGAAGAACTAGGCTAGGAGAAGGGTAATCTTTAGTTGATATTTGAACTAGTGAATAGTATAGGAGTTTGGAGGTATAAGTACATGAAGAATGAATGGTAACTAATCCAGGAGAGCAAGAAAAATATGTGTAGATGTGAAAGGCAACAAATTCCCACAGTGATGTGTTCTTCCAACTGGGCCAAAAGGCTACTATGCCAGGTTATCTGGCACTAGTCTGTGGGCACTGTTTAAACAGCAATTTGTATTCACCAACCATTCCAATGGTATGTAACAGTGTATAATAGTCAGAACTAAATTTGGAAATGTCACTGTTAGAATTGAATTTTAAGTGATAAGAGTTGTAGATGAATATGTGGTTAGTTTAAACATTCAGAGATGTTACTAGCAGCAATAGAATGATATTTGAAAATGATTAAAAGTCCCACAGTAAAAGCAAATGGCCTTTGGAAAGTTTGCAAAAGGATGCATAGTTCCAAAGAGATAGATGTTCTACCTCATGAGCCAAATGGACTTCACAGTCCATGTCAACCACAGCCAGTAATATCACATTGTTTTGAAGTGTGTTTAAGTTAATATAGGCAAGGTTTTGAGTACACACTCAAAGGTGTAGTTGTCCAATGACTTTTGTTTAAGGTAGTTCACAATGAGTTGACAGGTTTGAGCAAGACAAATAAGTAGACATACAATAATTGAACTAGAGAACATACATGCAGTTTGTGCTAGCTATATACTGAAGTGTTTGGAAGTGAGAGCAAATGGGAAAGAGTCTGTGAGGGTTACAAGTAGGTAAGGTACATGTATGGTAATTAAAAATTATGGGGACAAGAGAACAACAGATGGAGAAAAATTGTGAATGGAGAAAAAGATTAACAAACTAGAACTTCATCCTGAAACATATTTCCAAATCACATGGCTCTTTGGGTAGGGACGACCTTATGCCACTCCCTCAGATAATGACCCTGAATGTCAGGGATGCTTCTTCCATAATATTTGATAGTATAGCCTGTCACCACAAGCTTCAGAGAACTAGAATTGGTTCCGATATTGAGTTCCTTGAAATAGATGGGATAGTGATGGGGATAGTCAAGGTGCTTTCTTCCAAGAAAAGATTTGTGATTGGACCTGATTATTGATTGTTTCACATAGACATCAATAGAGTGATTCACAAGGTTTGATAGGTGATGAGGTGCTGGGTGAAAATGACTTGATGGAAGTTATGACGATTCTGATTCTGAAGAGGTTGTTTGGAAGGTAGATTTCAGAGGAATGGTGAAAGGGCAAGACCATGATTGTGACAGTCATGAGTATCTCCTACATTGGAACACAAGAAATTATTCTGATCTGGAAGCAGAAAGGGGGCTTATGGAATACAATAATGGAGATTGGAGATTTAGGGTTCCAGGGCTATTCCAGAGTTCTAATATCTAATAAGAGAAGGAGGTAAAAGATAGGAAGTCAGAGATGCAGAACTGGGTTGTGATTATATTGGAGTACTAGGATCTAACATTAGATAGGACTTGGCTTTAGAAGTCTTCCAAGGAACCAGATTCCCAGAAGTAAATAGAGTTGTATAATGAGCATGACAAAGGGTGCAATTAGGTGATTCAAGTTGATTAAGTCAATATCAGATCTGAGGCTTAAGATACATGAGGTAGGGGTTATATATCATGCTAATGAGAGTTGGGGATCAAGTTGGGGCTCTGCTACATACTATTTCAGTTGTTGGTGAATACATGTAACATTCTATTGTATAAATGATACCCACAGACTATGCCAGTAACTCAGCATAGTTGCCTTTTGGCTAAGTTGGTGTTAAATGCTGGGTTCTACTGATGCTAGAGTAATGTGACTGCTGACAATGATGATTCCAGGTTGGGTCACTTAACAAAGATGCAGGTTCTGGAGGTTCCAGTAGACTTCTGGGTGGATAAAAAAGACTTGGCTTCAACCTTAATGTTGCACCAACTCAGTGTTCTGTCCTTGTATTTTGGAGATTCTGAGTGACCAGAAAACCAGGAAGAGCTGGGAGCTCAATGTGAGTCATAGCAGACAGAGGGGAGAGAGAGAAGGAATGACAGGTGTATTAAGTCAATCTCAGAACTGAGGGACTACACAGGTAAACTATGGGTTAATATACTAGGAGTGTTGGGGATTGGGTTTGGGAAAAATATATAAGAATAGAACATGTTTCAAGACCAACAAGAAATTATAAGGAAAGTTTTCTGTAACCTGGAGATGAAGGATAAAACAAAATTAAGGTATAGAAATGAAAGTGGAGCTGGAAGTGTATTCCAGATGTCCCATGGTCTTCTGGAGTTTGGCTGGAAATTGGCCTTGACAGTTGGACAACCATGTTACTGTGGAATTTGTTGCCTTTCACACACAAGAATAGAGACCAATGTAGTGAGTATATCAAGACAAATAAGAATTAGAGAAGGGTTTTCTGAAATTCTAAGATTTCTGAGATTTATCTCCAAATGTTCTGGGTGTTCCTGAGGTCTGTCTGGAACAAAACTTGACACAATGAGACACTATATAATGGGCTCACATCTCCTTATTAGATTTTGTAGTGTAGCTACTGTTCAGTGCTAGCACAATGTTGCTCTTTACCAGCGTTGCACACTCCATATGAACAGTGTATTGGCATCTCTTGAACAGTATTATCCTACAGGTTTGAAAAATTGACTAGCAAGCATGTAGGGTGAGTCAGAATTATATAAACTGTGTAATTTTTTCCAGATTCCTGCATAGCACCAGTCATGGGGTGCTGTAGTAAATCTTGCTACTCAGGGTCAGTAAAATGAACCTGCTTTTGAAGCCTGTGTTGTACCACTCTATAAAACAAGACAAGAGTGGGGATGAATCCAAGGGTATGCTTGCACCAACTGTTAATATTTTCCATTCACTTTGTAAATTCATATACCTATTTTACTTTTGTCAACCGGCCGGTACCAAAGAATGGAAAAGCGGGTATAAAAATAACTTCTAGCATTTGATTAAATAGCTAAGCTATAAGCTACAAGACGAATCTGATTACTTAAAGCAAAGGAGGGAATTGCCATTGCTGGTATCGACCCTTTTCCTTTAGTACAGGGAAGGCCCTCGTATTTTATTGTCCAGATAATGTAATGTCAAACTCTCAGAGATGGAGCACAAGTGGACAGAAATGAATTACGGATTACATCAATTTCCTCCCAAGCCTGAACCATTAAATCTATCGAAGCACTAGATCACTACAGGATATCAGTAGTAGCAGCAACAGAAAAAAACAAATCAGAACTAAATGTGAAAGAAAGAAAGAGAAGATAAAAGAGAAAGGCAATTGAAAAGTACCATAGACGACTGAGTTAGTTAACAACCATCCTGCACGCAGGTAACTTGAAGCTCGAAGTCTTCCAAAGACTGTGTCACCTCCCCCCACCACGTACGACACACCTCATCATGCGACGCAGTCTTGCATACCACCTTCAGACTCTTGAGAGAGTCGAGGGTGGGTAACACGGCCCCCAAGGTCTCGTTGGTTTTTTTGACTAGACTCAAGTCAATACTCTGCAGAGACAAACAATAATTAAGTTTTATTATTTGGGTGGTTCCACAACGGTGGGATAGAGAATTAAGGACTTGCCTCACGCATGCTCGTGTACGGTGATTGACTACCATTCGATCCAGAGTCCCTATAGGACGACGAAGATAAGTATGTGAGGGTGACGTGCTCAAGGTTAATCATCTTCTTTAATGCCGTTGCCAGCTCCATAGGTAAATCGGGTTCTTCCACGGCGCCTTGTGGTGTAGAGGTTGCAGTGGAGGCGGGAGTGGGAGTGCTAACAGGCATCGAGGACATGGGCGGCGAAGAGGATGGAGGGGAGGGGAGGAAGGAAGACTCAACCGGCTCCGGAGGAAATACAGATGAGTATTGGGGCAGGAATGACGGAACACCTGGGACGACGACACCCGGCGGCGGGAGAGGGAACGCGGAAAGAGAAATCGCAGAATAAGGAGTGATAGGTGACGGGACGCTCGTCATTGGAGTTGACGGAGAAGGCACGTCAACCAGGTAGGTGCTGGATTTGGATCGGGGGTGGGAAAGCGCGGTGTGAACAGCGCGGAGAGAGGGAAGGGAAGGTGATAG
>QMFG01000915.1:0-99823 GCA_003314545.1 Ramaria sp. MG151 | reverse complement strand
CGTCCATTGGGTGTCTCGAGCGCGAGATGGGAGGTGCATAGGCGGGGCGGGAATAGGGGCGTCTGCCTTTGCAGTCTCGGGAGGGGAGGGAATTGGATTCTGGGTTTGAGTCGGGTTTTGGGAGCGGGACACAGATGTAGTAGCAGTAGTGTTTACCGATCCCAACATCTCTATCGATCGAGACCTAAAAAGTGAGAGTGGTTGCGGCAACCGCAAACTAGTCGGTCGAAGCTTAGCCGTAGAAGTTGAAGTTCGCATCGCGTCCGGCACGCTGCTGGATTTAGATTTGGATGGGGAACTGGAGTTGGAGTTGGAAAGGGCATTGGAATTGGAATTGGAAGGAGAGTTGGCTTTGGAGCTGAACAGGAAGTTGGTTTTGGCTGTGGAGGCGGTTTTGGAATTAGAGTTTGTTTTCGTGTGGGCGATGGATCGTAATGTGAGGTTGGAATTCCGTAGAATTAAACTAGCCAGGTGCGATTTCTTAGAAGAAGGGGGGGCACTATGCACGTCGGCCTGCAGGGTCTTCGAGCCTTGTCCTTGTTTTCCATTGTCAGTTAATGCTCCCGAGGAGACGTCCTCGTGGACCGTACGAATGTCGGGAATCATAGCGGAAAGCAGAGGGGCAGAGCGGGGCCGCGAAAGGTCAGGGAAAGGGGAAGCAGATGGGGATGGGGATGCCGGCCCTGGTTCTGATCCTGGGCCTAACTCTGGTGTTGGTACCTGTGTTGGTTCTAGTTCTAGTCCCCGCCCCGGTCTTGGTCCTAACCCTGATACGGGTCCTGACACAGCATTTCGAGACCTTAATGGCGTTATCGTGCTCTGCGGTACAAGAACCAACGGTGGCGGCCGCGATCTCTGCGACAAACTCGACTTCAACCGCACAGGTACAGGGGTAGGTGCGCTGCTATCCAGTAGACACGTCATCTCCAAGGATTTCACAAGCAGCGCTACGTCTCCCGTACTCGAATCCACATCCGCACCTGTGCTGACGGCAGAGGAAGAGGAAGAAATAATATTAAGGAGTTTATTTGTATCGATTGTGTTGCTGCCCTCGGTACCATGCCCATGTCCTTCTATGTTGACGTACACCTTTCCATTCCTGTTCCTATTTTGGTTTTGGTTTTGCGCCGAACGGATCGTAACAGACATGCTGATACTCCTCCATAAAATACCGCGCGCCGCTTTCCCCACCGCACAGTCCACACGAGCGAGGGACGTGAGACTACGTGAGGAGAGGTAAGGGGCCAGGATGGGAAGGAGGGTGGAAAGGTATGACGAGAAAGATGACGGTGGTTTTGAACTTGAACTTGGACCCGGAGGTAAGACAGTGATATTAGCAGAGGAAGCGGTAGTGGGAGTGGCTTCTCGGTGTGGAGTGGATGTTGGTGTTGGCGAGCCATCGTCTGTGGCACGGGTGTTGTAGTGTAGAATGCTAGGTCCAAAATGCGGATATGTCGACAAGGGCCGTTCAATCTCACTCGGGAGCATTGCGAGTTTGATGTTACCCAGACCACTTGGGTATCGTATCTCAACCAGCGACTCTGTATCGCTCGTATCGCTGACGCTGTTTCGCGATTCCGTTTCCTGTAACACACAATTGAACGAGGGGGGTTCAAAGTTGATTCAACATAACGTTCCATTTCTCACAATGCCAACATAAAAAACACAGCAGAAACTCACCTCCGTCACTTTCTCCACAGGCCGGAACTCATTCATAGACCCGTGATCAACTCCATACTTCCCTACTACCTCCTCTCCCACCTCCGTGCTCATATCCATATCCGTGAAACTCGCTCTCCTTCCCAACCCACTCGGTCTACGGATCTCCTCGGCATCTACCTCTGGCTCCCCGTATTCCTCGTCCTCATATCCGGAGTAAGCCGACACCGACACCGACTGACTTTGATGTGAGACGGGCCGCGAGTGAGAACACAACGTGCTGTCCGGATGCGACGAGTGGACGCTTTTGGCTTTAGAAGATCGCGTGCGCAGGGACGCGACAACATTGAAAGAATCGAGAGAGAATGTGAACGCTTTGGAAGTTCGATCCCTGTTCCTCCCTATACTCCCTTTCGGGCTCGTCTGAGACTTGTTAGGGCTACTTGCCGGACTGGGAGCCCGGGAGGGCGTGGTGAAAGATGGACCTCCCAAGTGGTGGTAGTGCTGCTGCTGCTGAGCGCTGTAATCAGCGGCACTGACGCTGACGGTGGTGGCTGTGGCAGTACTGGAAGAATATAATTGTGAATTACGAGCAAAGGTCTTTGAAGAGAGAATTTTTGAAAGAGTGACCAGAGGCATTATGGGCTGTCTGTCCCAGACAGCAGCGATGTGGGAGAGATGATGAGAGAGTAAGAAGCAAAAGTGGAGCCTCTTTACGGCATTTACCTTACTAGGATGTGTTTCAGGGAAAGGCGTAAATCTATATGAGCGACCAAATAGGAAGCGGTGTCAGAACTCGGCTGTGAATTCTAGCGCCCTTACGCGAGAGACCAATGAAAACGCATTAACCTTTTATGGACATAATAAGCCGCTAGGTAACTATCTAGGGTATATATACCAAGAAATATTTTCGATCTTCATATCTCTAAACTCTAACTTTCTTTGCTTCGTCCACTACCATGGCATCTCCAGACCGTTTCTTCCCGTTGGCGGCAGCGTGTCCGTTAGTGTCAACACTTGAAAAGTACTCCAAAGAAGCCTTTGGATCAGCCTTCATCGTCTTGCTGCCTTCGGTCCAGTTGGCGGGGCACACCTCTCCGTGAAGCTCCTAGAACGTGTGTGAGAAGATGCATGTGTTTATTGTAAATAGCTTACGGTGAATTGGAAAGCTTTAATAAGACGGACTGTCTCATCAACCGAACGACCCACAGGAAGGTCATTCACGGTGATTTGGCTACACGTGGGCAACCACTCAATTACACGCCATTAGATCATTAGTATAGAGGCACGAACCGCAAGATACCCTTGGGATCAATGATAAACAATCCCCGGAGCGCAACGCCCGCCTCTTCGATCAAAATTCCATATTCGCTATTACGCCACACAACGTCAACAATCTCCGGAAGACAAGACAAAAATAGCTAGACGCACCGTGAGATTTTCATGGACTTATCCGCAATTAATGGGAGCTTAAGGTCGGGTCCCAGGCCGCCCTGCTTGCGAGACTGCATTGACCACGCGAGGTGGGAGTATTCAGAGTCAGTCGATACGCCTGCAGTTACCACCACGCATCAACTGGCTGTATGAAAGAAACTATTGTATAAACTAACCAAGGACAACCGTGTTCAAAGCCTCGAACTCAGGGAGTGCGTCGTTATACGCGAGTATCTCGGTAGGACAAACGAACGTGAAATCTCTACAGCCGAATTAAGCTCTCTCCTTTGCCGGGGACACGTGCCACCAAAACCTACAGGGGATAAAATAGAAGAACCACCCTGGGAGACGTTTTATTAGCGTCTACAGACAGCATAGATGATAGAAAATGAAATCAAAGAACAAGGAAACACGCGACGTACCATTTCCCTTTGTAACTGTCCAACGACACGTCTTTGAACTGTCCTTCTTCAACAGACGTTGCCTGGAAATTTGGAGCTGGGCGTTGTACAAACACAGGCATCGCGAATTACGTTCAAGGGAGGGAGTGGAAAAGTCGACAAAATCGCCTATTTTACGTCCATAATGGTCCATTACTGAACCTATTCAGTTGGGTTGTGCGTGCCTTGTCACGCGGAATTCATCCTAGTCCCAACACCACCATCGATGACCTATTCGTCAATTTTTTTGTGATTAGTCGGAATCCTTTGGCCAACCGTGTCGAAAAAACTCTAAACAACCTTGATTTTTTCCTGAGCTTCTGCTGAGAACAGGCGCCTGCGGACTGCGAAAACGAGACAAACCCAAAATGTCTGAAGATGCGCATTTATTCTGGATGGATATGGCTATAAAAATGGTAATTTATTCATCTGACACCACTCGCCTGAGGTCTAAATTGGATAGGCAGAGGAAGCTCTCCAATCACAAGAAGTGCCAGTTGGTTGTGTCTTTGTAAGGGACGGTGTTGTCATTGCGAAGGCAAGGAATCGTACCAACGAGCTTCGAAATGTGCGTTCTACAGCCCATGTGGGGATCTCACAATCCTGAAACAACTTTGCAGGCTACAAGACATGCTGAGCTGGAAGCCATCGACGCCATTATCTCAGACCCGGCGCTCACACCGCCAGACCGTCGCGGGGCTCAGCTGCTCTCCGAAACGACGCTTTATGTCACCGTCGAACCTTGCATCATGTGCGCTTCAGCCCTTCGCCAAGTAAGTATCAAGGAGGTGTATTTCGGATGTAGCAACGATCGCTTTGGGGGTTGTGGAGGTGTTTTAGGGGTCAATGAGAGGTGAAAGACCTCAAATATATTATAACATCTTTCCCCAGGCTCACCTCTTTTTTTTAAAAAAAAAAAAGTATACCGCATCCTACGCATCCCCCCTACCCGGCTCGAGGTGGCTTACGCCGGGAAGAAGCCATCATCCTGCTTCGACGTTTCTACGTAACTGAAAACAGCCATGGTGGGTGTTTTCATTCATTCCTATTGATTGCTTCTATAGAGCTTCCCTTCGCAGCCCCAGTTCCTAGATCTAAAGCGAATCGCGTTTTGAAGACGGAGATTACCCCTGAACTAAAATCGTCACATCACGAATCGTTTGAAGAAATACAGTCTCAGATATAAGAATCAATGAACGTCGTCGTTCTTTTATGAAGCGGAAAGTCATTGCAGAACTGAGGAGGATTAAGCATCAGCTCAATTCATACTGATAATTAATGTTAGTGCAAGAATAGCTGAAAATGCAACAATGCTCATGCTCTGACTGTAATGTTAGGAATTATTAGTCGCATTTCATCTTTTTCAAGCTTAATTCCATGCTATTTCCTAGGGTTCTGAGAGTGCAAGGTGTCCTTACGGACTCCGATAATGCCATGGTTATTCAGAGGACAGGGGGAGAAAAACATGAACATGATGGAACCGAATCGTAAGTTCGTATTTCCAAGTGATCTACTTCCTATCTTACAACATCCATCTTACAACGTATAAGGACATGGGATGCAGAATCACGGTAAGCATGTATCTACACAGGACGGGGACTTCTCTCTCCATTCTAGGTCCATTAACCTCTTCCTAGGACTCCATGTCGTCAATCGACTCCTGCCTTGATCGCTTCAATTTTCTCCTCAACCCTTCATAGACTCCAGGAAGAGAAACTAGAGTGTAATTGTCTATGTCCTGCAACATGTAGTTGAAGATGTCAATGAATGCGTTATATAAGGAATCGTCACAGGCTTCCAAATTGACAGGGTGTAGCAATGTTGATTCCACCTCCCAATACCGCCATAAGAGATCTTGTCTAAGCTTGTCCAGATATTGACAAGTGAGTGTTTTGTTGGATGCTTGGTTGTGGTGCATCATGGATGAGGATTGCATGAAGAAATTCTGGCTGCTTAGTGAGTCCATAGAAGGTGGGAAAGGTTTCCAGGCCTGCATTAGTTGGCCTTCCGTCTCTTTGACGTTAGCAGGCGACTCCTCCGATTCCTCGGGTTGGCGAAGGTTGTTGTACAAGATCGGCCAGAAAGGTACATGGCGAAGCATAGTCATCCTAGAGTCCATCAAGCTTAAAAGTTATGGCATGCTTATGTTATAACGTCTCCCTAGAGCGGTCCTTCGTGTCATTCTCCTCAGGATCAAGCGACGACCTCTGTGCCAGAGATGTACTACAAGGTCACCATCAGCTATTTTTAGACAATACTAGCATTTGGACGCACTATAATCCAACTTATGACCTTCGGAGATTGAAGGGATGCTTTTGGAAGATCAAAGACCGCGGGTGGGAGAGAGAACCATGCTGCTAAGTTGCTCCAGAAGCGAGGAACATTCGTCTTTTTGTGATCAAGAGTTGCAGGATTTATAAGAGGGTAATAGGATTCAGCAGCTACGGGAGCGGTAACGATCGCAGCAGCTTCATCACCAACTATGGATGAGACAGTACGAGGTCAATGATGTTGAGATATTTGGCAGAGGGATGCGATAAAATGGTGAGAACTGTAGTACAAGTTACACCTCAGTGTCTCCAAACACTATGATAATTATCTAGCTACCTGTAGTACAAGTAAGTTACTACTTAGGTAATAGGACAATGAAGGATAATTACGCTCACCACCTCAGTGTCTCCAAACACTGAGGGGTCGCGTTCCTTGGGATCCGCTTAAGTACCTACAGCGGATCCGCGGATCAAACGTCGGCCTCTAACTAATTGACTAATTACAATAACAAGGTTTGTTTCGGGTTGCTCTAAGAATAACAACAAATGACCCGATAGTAATCCAAACTAAAAGAAAAGTACTGACTTGATGTAGGGCCGGGGAAGCCAACTACATCGGGACCAGAGAAAATGGAGCCGCATCGAAAGTCTCCGTCACGTTTGGCGGAAACTCTGCGGACACGGTGAATCCTGCCGGCGACGCAGCAGAAAAGCCCTGAGGCAAAAAGCCAGCAGTCGCGAGCTGACAGAGCGCAAGAACAGCAACAACCCGTACGCTGTTTCCCAACATGGTCAAGAAAACAATGCTTCATGTTGACACTCGAGCTTTCATAGCGGGAGACCGACGGAAGTCTATCAAGCCGCCGTTATTAATATTGGCAAGAGAATGCTAAATCTGAGGGTAGCAGTCGATTGGTAATTTGGCTAAGTAGAACTTTGTCATCTCATTTCAATTTAATTCCTTTCACCATCGAAAATTGGAGACGTCAGGAAATGTGGCGGCGGACCACACAACGATGCAGCGGCGTGCCCTACAGACAGATATGTCTTCTTAAGGCCCTTGTAGTCACAGGCACTTACGGTGGATTTCTTTTGTGGTGTTATTGTAGAATTTGAATTAACAGACCACCGCATATACCATTAGCGTGCTAACCTGAGCTGACCCACTGTTTTATAGTGGGAGACCAACATCAATCTATCAATCTGCCCTCATTGATATTGGCAAGGGAATGCTCAAATCTGACAACTTCAACTTATGAGATGACACAATAGATCATGTGGAGTGGACGGTTGTCAGTGCTATTCATGTGCCTCCTCTGGAGAAAACGGACAAACCGTTTGACTGAACCAGTTTCCCTCAACAAGATGTGCTAGGCATAATGATGACAAAAAAGAAGAACAAAGAAATTCTTGTATTCTACACAAATGAACAATTGGAAGCAAAGTACCATCCATTAGTGTGTCACTGAGCATAGGGAACGGCCCACATATGGCACGTCAGTGGTTTGGAGCCATCTCTTTCCGTTTTGGTGCGATTGTTTCACATTCATTAGCACCTGAGTAATATATCCAGACAATTGATCCAAGTCGGATCATTTTCTTTTCTTCCCCGTTGTTGTGCCCTGTGAGTGCCGCATTGCATATTCGTTCACCTTTCTTTGGCGTGTTCTTTCAGTCATGTTCATTGTATGATGCCTTGTATCATCTGGCATAATGATGTCGAGGGGCTCTTTGTGAATTGGGATGACTCCATCCATATCTTGGATAGTTTTCCAGAGAATCCTTCGCATAGCCTCATGGCCATGTAAAATCCTTTCTCTGTCTGTTTTTGGAAAAAAGTGCCAGGTGTTTCTAAAATACGATGCCATAGCGCCCAGTATTGGCGCAAAGCGATCAAGATGTGGATGAAGAGCATGCCGCCAGCTGTCGTCTGAATTGTCCAATAGTACTGTCCTCAGATCATACCCGCCAATTGAGTTGCTAGACAGCATGGAAAATGCATCAGAGCGTAAACGAAGACGCTCATCTGACACCGGCTGTTTCTCGTTGGCATCAGAGGGCGACGCCCGGATAAAAAAAGAGCATGACGATCCAGAAGATGGACTCAACGTCATGCAGCGGCAACTCCTTAGGAGGGGGAGATTTTCTCTTCATGAGATCCCAGTGCCTTTGATGGGAAGCTTCCTTCCAAAACATGAGCCACGAATCAGGCATGCTACTTTCAGGCGAGGTTTCGAAATACTGCCTATAATCAAGCCAAAAAGTAGGTGAAATATTCGGATTGTCACAGTACCTTGTCCAATCCATGGCAATAAACATTGGTGTGCCCTACAAATAGACAAAAGTTATTAGGAATAGTAACTACCAATCCGAAACACACCAACTATTGCATCAAACCCTCTTTCATCCCCTCTGTCAGATCAAACTTGACAGTGAGCTCGAGATCAAGCAATGCAACGGTTCCAAGATGATGAATTGGTACATGATTGACATCGCCATCCTGAGATATATTTTGATGCGAGGGAACAAATTGTGCATAGGAAAGTGGCTGGTCTGCCGCAAGCGGTTTATGGACACCACCAATTCGGCGGGGGTTCAGAAGGATGTTGGTCCAGGACACATCCCTATGCAACATCTACTTCTTGTGATGAAGGAACCATAGTACTATGCAAAAAAAACGCAGTAGTTAGCTAGTGTCAAATGAAAAGAATGCAAATATTACTTTCTACGAGATTGAACATAGCTATGAGAAAGGTCTTGACGCTGCCACATGACCCCAGAGACTCGCCATTCATATCGTAGACGAGCATGTATCGACCGTACGTCATATCGGACTTGGTTTCTTTAGGAAGAAGCTCACAGACACTTGGAGAGTCATCCTGTTCCCCAAGCAAGGTTACAATGCCAGCTACCAATCCAAACTTGTGAATGGCCTTGCATGATTGCAACTCTTTCAATCGACAGCCAATTTGCCTCCAGACTAATTTGACAACAACCACTCTGCCATCTTGATTGTACCCCCTGGCTACAAATTGCTTGTGCCTCCAACCATCATCCATGGAGAATATAACCAGCTTGTAATCTGTCCCGTGCCAAGGCAAAACTGAAGAGACCAAGCGACCCATTTTGTCATGGCCATGAAGCAATCTTGTGTCTTCAAGCATGTTTTCCTTTCTGTGCACTGCGTAGACGAATGAAAACAGCTGATCCACGTCATTCCAAAAACAAGGTGGAGAAATCCTGACTTTGGAAACACCGTACCATATGAATTGGACCCCATTGGAGCATGCATAAAATACAAGGAAGCCACTACAATTGGCTTGGTTTCTTGAGCACAACCAAGCATACAAAATGGCCTGCATTTTTTTGTGATAGGTTATGGGAGTGTTCATTTTTGGCAATTTCTCAACTTGACCTTGCCAGTGTAGCCAATCGCACCCCAGTCATAAGTAGACAAAGGAGGCTTCTTTCCAGATTTAACAAATTCATGTATGGTTGCCACCTCTGCAGCAACAGAGCCTAAATCACTGATGGGGCTTGGATAATTGTCAGATGCTTCCTCCGGGGTGCAGGTTGCGATTTCAACCGCCATCCATCGTTGACCGGCTGGAAGAGATAGACACCAATCATCTTGATTGACCTCAACCAGTAGAGCTAGGGCAGAGAAAAGTCGTGCAATTGGTTGGTGCATAGCGTTCTCAGGGTGGCTTTCTGTATCTCGGATACAAGACCACCAAAGGAAAACCCAAGCTTGTTTTCCAGGGCAGACTTCCGAGCATGATCAAGAGGGGGAGCCTCAGCAAAAAAAAATAGCAGGGAAATCAGGTTCCATGGTGATCAGGCTTGTGTCAAAGATGTGTCATTTGATGTGGGAGTTGAGTGGATCTTTCATGTCAGGACAATAATAACTACCTCGTTGTGGACGACAAGGGGTGTTATTCAGGGGCATGTCCAAGCTTGCAGTCGTGAGGTGCTGTTCATTGGTGTACAGCGGCATGGGTAACATTAGGGAAGGTGCTGGTACAATGCTGGCAACTGACGCTGACAGTGGCTGCAAGGAGGAGGACATTTTGAATCAGGTAGACCAGTGACAAGAAGGTAGACCAAAGAAGAGGGAAGTCACTGCATTGAATGCTGGTGACATGGAAGGTAGACCAAGGAATAGGGAAGTCACTGCGTACAACGCTGGCAACTGATGATGATGGTGGCTGCGAGAAGAAGGAAGAGTGAATTTACAATCTCCGACCGTAAATCAATAACTGACCCCAAACAATTTCCGAACCTAAATTGGCGACATATTGGAGTCCGACAGTGACTCTAATTTTATCCTTCACCTCGCCTGTGTTCTACACTAGTGAGCTCATTTACATATTCTCTCCAGTCACCAGTGTTGTATGCAGCAACTTCACTCTTGTCAGTGGCCGGCCTTGTACAAGTGACTACTGTAACAATAGATATAATTAGTGGCATATACAGTGACCATGATGCGATGCACTGAGCAATGAATACATATGCTTCCTGGACTTTCTCTGCCAGATATGCCTCCATGGCGCCTGCATGGAAAGTTGAAGCAGTTCGAATGTCCTTTGGCAGAATGCAGCGACCCGCCAGGGCTTACCTTTGATATACTCTGGTAAAAGTTGTGCTGACTGCCTACGCCGGCCTGATAAAATACAACCTGAGGTTTCGGAAGCATCCTGCGGCAGCTCAGCTTCTGATCATGTCTTCGACAAAAAATATTACTCACAACCCGTTGTCCTGGAGGTTCAAGATTCTCGAAATCTCGAGTATATTGGAATACTCCAAACAATGCTTCTGCATAATACCACCTGCCAATGTCCTCTATTTAATATTCGTGAGATAAACGAGTTCACAAGTTATAGAAAACCTTTCCAAGTTCCATCGCACCAGACTATAATTCTCTTCGCCATGGTAGGGGATGCACAAGCGGGATTGTTGGCAGTAGCCGTCATTTTCTCGGGAGCTAGTGAATGCTAGCTAAAAACCACTCGTTTCTACCTTGCTCGTTGTAACCGGACATTATCTTGAAATGGAGCAAGAAACGTTAGCCAGCGGTTATCAGTTGGTGAGCCGCTGTTCGGCTGTGATGCTTCATCACGCGCAGAGGCTTCTCGTCGCCAGACATACAATGTGACATGTTTACTCCTGCCTGCTCTGGCGCTGCGGTTACGCCTCTAATGGGCACCACTGATGAGAGCAGCTGGCTGGCATGAAAGGGCGTGTAATGTTGCCCCTTTTTGTCATATTGAAAAGACGTGTCCCGTTCCTTGCTATAGCTCAATATATAACTATAAGCTTCAGGGAGTCTACAAGTTATTAGTTCCCTACTCTCATCTCTGCTCCACATAAGGACACCGATAATGCCATGGTTATTCAGAGGACAGGGGGAGAAAAACATGAACATGATGGAACCAAATCATAAGTTCGTGTTTCCAAGTGATCTACTTCCTATCTTACAACATCCATCTTACAACGTATAAGGACATGGGATGCAGAATCACGGAAAGCATGTATCTACACAGGACGGGGACTTCTCTCTATTCTAGGTCCATTAACCTCTTCCTAGGACTCCGTGTCATTAATCGACTCTGCCATTGATCGCTTCAATTTTCTCCTCAACCCTTCATAGACTCCAAGAAGGGAAACTAGAGTGTAATTGCCTATGTCCTGCAACATGTAGTTCAAGATGTCAATGAATGCGTTCTATAAAGAATCGTCACAGGCTTCCAAAGCTTAGACAACATCTCTTATGGCGGTATTGGGAGATGGAATCAACATTGCCACACCCTGTCAATTTGGAAGCCTTAGTGCGTCCATAGTAGGTGGGAAATTTTTCCAGGCCTGCATCAGTTGTTCTTCCGTCTCTTTGACATTGTTAGCAGGAGACTCCTCCGATTCCTCGGGTTGGCGAAAGTTGTTGTAGAAGACCATCCAAACTGCCACCCATCACAGTGATTCGAGGTCATGCAAGTAGTTGTGAGTCCATGGTACACTGATACTACGTTGTGCTGCGTTCATGCTTGTTATATTTTGAAGATCAGAGAATTGAGAAACTCTAGGAGGAAATAAAAACTGCTGCAATCGACATGAAATTTTGTGTACCCTGATGAGGTCAATAGTTTATAGCATGAAACTGGTGGATGGATCACTTGCCACTCGCGTGTCATGGCTCATTGGATCCCCCACTTTCTTCATATACTCCAAATCAGACAGTTTGGTTCCCTCTTTACAGACCAATATATTGTTGTTACTATTGGATTATTGTGGATAGGAGAAATATTGAAATTTTGATACTGCAGACAGAGATATCACCTCAGTGATAGAACACACTATAATATTAAGTAACTACCTGCAGACAGAGATATCTACTAACCAGTTAGTTACTCTTCTACAAGGTAAACAAAAGTTAGACTCACCACCTCAGTGATAGAACACACTGAGGGGCTTGTCTACGGCTGCCCGTGCAGCTGTATAGTTTCCAGTCATCCCTGACTGGGAACTATACATAACTACATAACTACATAACTAGAAGACCTTAGCTAGTGAAACTTCGTCCGCATACTTATAAGAGAAGTATCTAAAGGATGATCATGAATTAGAATGAAGGGAATGAGATTGACCTGAGGAATCCAGCATATATTACCCCTCCCTCCTATCCGGCAGTTAAGTGCCCGTCCAGATATCTCAGGAGTAGGATATATGCGTGTATAGTTAATTCCACAACATATATTGCCCAGACTCATGTCACAGTGTACCCATCCCAACTTTCGCAGCAGGTGTAAAGCTGCATGGTGATGAGATGATGAAGTTACACCTGCATATCTTCGGATTAGAACATACCGGTAAAAGTGTCCAGAAGACTTCGTATAACATCATGATAATGGGGCACCATGTCAATGGTATTCCCAAGCTCCTTGAAAACAATCCTGTAGTGTGTCTTAGACATACGTTTCTGGTCCGGAGACGGAAGACAAACACGATGTGCGGCATGAAGCCTGTCTAACCCAAAGACAGATTCGGATGTCAAGATTCCAAGTTGTTCTTGCTGTAATTCAAATTTAGACTCGGGGAACTCCAAGCCACGCATGAGACTGTTCTTGGTATCATCAATGACTCCTGCCTTTGTCCAAACATCTCCATGACAAATGGTAGTCAGGAAATGCTTCCTCCCGAGCTTTTGGCCTTCTTCATCGGTGTCATCATACAGTTGAGCAATAATAGTACCCTCCCTCATACGATTCAACCCAGATATCGTTAAGCACAACATCTGGGCCTTTCTAACGGCTTCCTTTGTCTATTTCAGTGGCTCGGAAAACACGTGTGCCTTGTCCTTGTAGCTGTTCAGCGCCATATGAAGATAGATATTCCTAGTGAGAAACCTCCTTGGGTTTCCCACCTCATTATCAGGATGGACAGTGATAATGTACTATGTCTCCAGCCCTCGAACACGTTCTATAATGGGATCAAGCCCAAGCAATAACTTCTCAGCGAAAGCAAATGCAGCAAAGAGTTTAACAAGTGATGTGGGCTCCTAAGGTTTATGTCAGCCTTTCAAAAGTCTGTACAGCACTAAGGAGAACAGATGTACTGAGATGGAATTGAATTCTTCGTTAATGATAACCGAAGAGCGACAGCAGAACCACACCCTCACGGTGGTGTTTTCAATGGTCATACCAATGTGGCTCGGTGACAAGGATCATCCTGCATAATATGCTGCATGCTCCATATGTATTTGCACACATCCTGATGTGAAGAGTAATTGAAGCAGAGTATATCAGAGTATTTAACAAATACTCACATCATTTAAATATTCGAGCCTGTCCTTTTGCTTGTATTCACATGAAAGCAAAATATCAGCCTATGATACAACATCCCCTTTCTCTTTTAACACCAAGTGACCATCAGGCCTAGCCATATCATGCCTTTCAGTCAACATTGGCACAATGACTGGGTTCTGAAGAAACTCAATCAGACAGTCGTCTGGGGTCAAGTTTGAGCTGGCAATTATTATTTCCACTATTTTATTGAAGATGTTTGAATGTTGTATCCTTAATAGCACTTTGATGTTTAGGTTCTGTATTGACCTGAGGAAGGAAGGATACCTTCAGGGTCTGCTTTTAGTGCTTTGATGGTTGCTTCAAGGTCAAAATCTGGCTGAGGAGGTGTTAGGTGAGTGATGAAATCTTGGAGAAGGATCTGAGGGATCCTTGAGCCTAGCTAGATATTTGAGTACTGCACTTCTAGCTCCATTGTCCATTTCACAGGGGTGATTGTAGTATACCCTATTTGTATGGATAAGAGACTCCAGGGTTGGAAGGTTGTGATTGGTTAGTGCAGACAAACAATTTGTCCACAATCTCTAGAGGAGGCACGTGATCTCCAGCAAAGCATCGCATCCACATGGTGTGGACAAAGCCAGCATTGTCCAGGGTCTATGACACAAGTCACGTAACTATACCACATTGTGTGTGGCCCTTCCACAAATTTCTCTTATTGTTCTCATAGTATTTATATGATTAGTTTTTCTCCTACCTCTTCATTGCGTCTTTCTCACATATCTTGCACTTGATAGCCATAAAGGCCTCAAGCCCCTTCTTTTTTCACAGATTAGTAGCACAGCATCTTTGTCAATCCATCCCATCTTATCAAACTACTTATCTGCAATGGCACCAGCTGGTACTGATGCTCCTGCTACTTGCTCTCACGATAAACAACCTGCTAGGCCTCCCCCTGAGGCTATGGTGCTGATCTCCCCGCAACTGGATGCTCCTTGTACCTTGACTCCCTTCCCCTCCTTCCAAGAGACCACTACAACTGATCAGCGACTCACTTCTTTGGAAAATTCTCTGTCACAGCTGCTCTCCCTTATGCAGCAAGCACAGAAAGTCCAATTGCAATCCACAATGATGTCACTGCCTCCACAAACCACTCTTCCTTCCTCCCCATATTGTGCTGCATCCCCTCCCCAGTGCTCCAGTCTCCCCAAGCAGCGCCATTCATACCTCCTATTTCAATGAACCCCACCTCAGGTATGTCCATCAACCGCTCCTTCCCTCATGTTGAGTCTGTGCTGTGGCTTGTGATTGCAAAGCATAAGTTCCACCCTGGCTATTTGTACAAGTTAGATGCTACCGTCAAAGAATGCCCTAAGCATAAAACCTTTGAAATCTCAGAAGAAGGGGAGTTCACACAACAAGAACGAGATGCATCCCCAAAGGACTACCCCTCATTTTGCAGCCTATATGACCCTCTTGTAATCTACTTCAAGATACTGCAATATTTTATCATCACTTTGGGGAACATTCCAGCTACCCAGCAAGTGGTTCTAGGCTGCTCTGAATACCTCCGCATCCTGTACCAGATCTATGCACTCTATGAATGGTCTGCAGTACTGCAGTATCATTTCATGTTTCACAACCATCATTTGGCTGAAATGCATGAAGGTGACTACTCAGGCTGGCACGTCATAGACAGTGAACTGGCCTCCCTACACCTCTATGGAAATCCAAAATCCCTACCCAATAAACAGGCTACACAGTCTATTGCTACATCTAATGCTAAACAGACATGTTTTGCTTTCCAAACCAGGAAGTGTGCTTCACCCTGTATGCATGGGCACCAGCACAAGTGTAAGAACTGTGGGAGCACTGACCATGGGCGGTCAACCTGTACTGAAAAAGCCAAGACAGCATAGGAAGGAGGCAGGATGAACGGGTCTCTGTTACCTTTGTCCACCTCTCATCCTTGCCCATTGGATATTCGGCCTTCCTCTTGTCCCAACTTACTTAACACTACTTCTGGCCACACCCTCCGAAATGCTCAAGTTCTTCCTGCCACCTTACCATATGATGAGGTGTTCCCCACAGGTCCTCCTCCTCCCCCGTGTCCAAACACTGACCCACATTGCAATGCTCCACCCTATTCAACAGAAGGCCTCCCACAAGTTTCATGCAACCTAGTAAAAAATGCTTGGGAGTCTTATCTTAAAGATTATCCTGATCAGCAGTTTGTTAAAACACTTTTGCATATAATTGAATTCAGTGCCAATGTCAGTTTTTCTGGTAATCATTGAGCAGTCCTGTCACAATTTGAAAAGTGCCCTAGAATTCCCTGATTCAGTATCAAAAGCTGTTGAGACCCTCATTGCCAGTTGCCATGCTATTGGCCCTTTTTTGGCTCCCCCTTACTTGAACTTTTGATGTTCCCCTCTTGGCTCTGTGACACGTCCTCGCAAGCCCTTGAAGCACTGGCTGATCTATCATTTATCCTTGCCTAACCACGCTTCTGTGAATGATGGTATCCCTGACAATGAAGGGCACATTCAATATGAAGCATTTGACTGAGCTGTCACTGTGATTGCATCTTTCAGCAAAAACACACTTCTTGTGAAGCTTGACCTAAAAGAAGCATTCCACTATATTCCTGTTTGTCCTAAAGATTGGCAACTCTTAGGTTTTGAATGGCAAGGCTCATTTTATCATGCAATAATGTTACTCTCAAAACCGCCCCATATATTTTTAACCTCTTTGCAGAAGCGCTTCACTGGATCATTCAAAGGCATATCCCTGGCCATATTAAGCATTATCTCGATGATTTCCTTCCTATATTTCATCTCTCTACCTCACTCTGCCTTGCCAATAAAGCAGTAGATTGGATCCAGGCACTCGGTAATTATCTTGGGCTCTCATTCCAAGACGAGAAAACACTCTGCCCATATACTCAGACAGAATTCCTGGGCCTTGAGCTTGACACTACAGCCATGGAAGCCCATCTCCCCAATGACAAGCTTCTCTACCTTTGTGACTCTCTCCTTGAGTGGCTGCCTCATCATTCATGCACTTTATATGACTTGCAGAAACTTATAGGCTTTCTGCAATTCTGCTCCCAGGTTATCCCACATTCCCATGCCTTCCTCTGCTGCTTGATAAATTTCTTCACAACATTCACATCTCATCATGTCATCTGTCACATACCAGGATACGCATGCACCAAAATCCGCTGGCAGTATACTTACTTGTTCAGGTGGAATGGTATCCACCTTATTGTCCCATCTTGTGAGACCATCCACATCTACATAGATGCTAGTGGAAAAAAGGGCATTGGAGGTATCTTTCAGAATGAATGGTTCTCTAGCTGCATACCTCGGCGCTTTCAAGAGCGTGATATCCAGTTCAAGGAAATATATGCTGTGCTTCAAGCAATACTTCACTGGGGCCATCAATGGAGAAACAAACATGTCATCTTCCATGTTGATACTCAAGTTGACATTTGTGCCATCGAGAACGACACTAACCATTCTCTGCATGTCATGACAAACCTCCGCATGATCATTATGCTCGCAGCGCACTTGAGTTCTCCTATTCTTCCTCCTGGATTTCTTCATCTGCCAACACACTTGCTGACTATGCTTCTTGTTACATGTACACTCACCTGTTTGAAAGTGCCCCCTATTTACACCAACAGCCCACCTCGCCCCACCCCCCAACAGCTGGTATCAGACGTATCCTCATATTTCATGACTCATGGCCTTCTGGCTATGGCACAGTCTCGCCTCCGGCACCTGAGTATCTTACATAACTGGGCAGTGCTCATTCTTTGACTTTTTCCTCAGCCACCCCCACCTCCAGCATCCCTCTGGAACCATATTGCCTGCGACAACCAATGCTGTTCTTGAATGGGTTGCTTTCCTTGGCTCTTGTGCATTACAGCCAAAAACCATTAAGTCATATATTTCCCACCTCCGTTCAGAGCACATTGACAACAACTTCCCTTCCAAAGCCTGCAAGTCACCCCTACTCCAGAGAATGGTCTGGGGCATCAAAAGATATATGGGTGAAAAGGATAGGAAACCAAAGCTCCCCACAACATTCAGCATCCTGCATAGGCTGGTCTCACTCTACCCCTCACCTTCCACCATTGATGAACTTAACTACATTGCCGCCATCTGCCTTGCAGTACCAGGATTTCTATGCTGTGGTGAATTTACAGTCCATCATGTTAAGTCTTTTGACCCAGCTGTGCATCTCACCCACAGCTCCATACGATTTGAGCCAACATTCGACTCACCGCACTACATCATACTATCCATATCCTCTTCGAAAACTGACCCCTTCTGTAAGGGTGTCTCCCTGTACATCTCTGCAGCCCCTGGGACTCCAACATGCCCCATTTCCAGCCTCAAGATGCTCTACCTCCTTGACCCATGACCATCCAAATCTCCCTTGTTTGTGGGAAATGACAGTGCACCCCTCCTCCAGCCCAACCTCCTCCATCAGCTGCATGAAGACCTCGCATGGAAAGGCATTGAGCCTAGCCAATATGCTGGCCACAGCTTCTGACAAGGAGGAGCTTCTCCTGCTGCTGCTGCAGGGTTCAGCGACTTCGAATTGCAACAATTGGCCACTGGCGCAGCAATGCATACAAACTCCATAGACCCCAACAAGGATCACTTGCTCTCCCTTTCAGCATGCCTCCATTGGGCCATCCCCAACGCTCAGCCAGCATTGTCCAGGGTCTATGATGGGCCTTGGGAAATTGCCACGCTGCTGCACTAGCACTCAAAATTGTAAATAAAATGAACCAGCACACCTGTCAATGCCACACCTCAATGAATATTCCTATTTTTTTCTCCTACATCATAATATGAGATAAACTGAAAACTGGAAAAAAATTAATGGACCAATAACTAGTAATAATTTGACAATGTCAGCTTGTTTTGTCTTCAATTTGAGCTCTTTTACACTTATATCACTAGCATAATGACATTGGAAGTTGTTATGGTCATTGTTTTATACTTATGTTGTTGCTTAAGTCCCCTAGACCAAAAATTTGCTCTGAGGTCTTGAAAACACCAGCACAGCAGTTGCACAGCAATGATACCCAAATATGGTCATTGCCATGGCACTGCCACGCAAGTCTTCAATGACTTTGTGTGACACATACAGGCTAAGGATGGCCAAACCTTTATACTATAGTACATATAGCATGCAAATTCATTACTCTAGTAACTCTCAACTCCTTTGTTCTTGAAGAATACATGGATATCATATCAAGCCACTATCTGCTGACCATTTCACTCTCTTCAACTGTTAAATGATGATAAAAAGTGATACTATCCCTGATATAAATCCTTTTCCTTTTCTCAAACTCATCTTCTAATGATCTCCACTTTCATCCTCCTACTTATGCTTAAAGTTTGGCCTTGGCCTTGGGAGTGACACAGAATTATGGCTTTCAGGTTTCTTGTAGATTCCATCACTGAATTTATCACCATGCTTTTTAAAAATATGAGAATGAGCCTGATATCATATCCAGGTATCACAAATGCCAAACTCACCTGATATTCAGTCTCTGTGGCTTCAGATATGTCTCCAAGATTCTGTTCCTCAGGTATGTAGGTATAGGGACTCCACATCTCCTGATGTTCTCCTGCATCTAGCCCCCACTGCTGATAACTAGCTTTTCCTGCTGCCTTTGATGTTTCAAACATCCTTCTCTCCAGAAGACCAATTGCCTCATTACCAATAGCTGGAAGTGCTCTGGGGGTATTATGGGAACACTGAAAATCCCATGCCTTGAAAAGCAGTAATGAATATGACTGAGCCTCTGTCATATTTGCAACAAATTCTTTGTCTGAAACAAAGGTATCATAGTTCTGATACAGAATCATGAGTGTGATGGCATGAGCAACTGGAACACATTGTAGCCATTTTTCCTTTGGACACTTTTGTTTAGGCATGTTCTTGTCAAACCAATGATGAATCATGGCCTGTTCAGTAAGAGTAAGATTGCCATTAAACATGACTAGTGGATTTTTGAGTTGCACTGCTTCAACTTTGCTCCCAGTTAAGAGCTTTCCAGCCTGAATATATCCAAGAGCTGGCCAGTCATGAGAGTCAACTTTTGCAGGTGAAACAATTAGCTTCTCCAAGAAATCTCTATGGGGTTGCAGAATCTCATCCAGTTTGGATGTATATGGAAGATTGTGATAAGGTAGAGGTCACCAGGAACAGGCACCCCTTACATAATATGGGTGCCTACATCACATGAGCGCAAAATTCTTTCACAAAAAAAAATGAAAAGTGCTAGAATTTGCCCAGAAATTAGTTTTGAAAAAATAATAATTTTTTTTTTTAATATGCTGCAACAAAAATATAATTCTGCATTATAGTTACATAAAACTAGGTTTCTTAGGACTGAGTTTCCATGTCTCCACTGCTACCACCCCCATCCTCCATAGTCTACCCATCCTATCTGTACCAAACACCGTTTATGTGATCGTTAGCTGCAGAGCCAAGGTCACATGGCCTCGGCTAATGACCATGTGATCTGCAAAATTTTCCTCATGAAAAATGAAAAGTGCTATGATTCGTGCAGGAATTACAAAAAAAAATTAATTTTTTTTTTTGGATATTTTGACCTTAAAATTGCTTCTAGTCCCTCAGTTTTGTGTTTTTTTCTTAAATCTCTGCAACAAGTCTTAGCAAGTAATATACTAAACATATTCTAGGAGCTAAATTTGTATTTTATCCCTCTCCTAATATCTAGTAGTAATTTTGAAGAAAATGTGCTTCATGCTTATGTAAGGGGTGCCCGTTCCTGGTGACCTCTACCTTAGTCCAAAAGCTTATCCTCTTCATGAGGCAAAGTACAGCTGAGTGTCCATCTTCCTAGCTATGAGTCAAGAATGAAAATTTTGAATATCATTTAATGTGAAAAACATACTCTAATTCTACACCGTTTAGCCTTATCTCTCCATAGACAGTCAACAATATGACTTTGAGGGACCCAAGCTTTAGGGTCAGGGGCAGAAGTCCAATAGTGATTAGCATGCCACCATACCAGTTTCCAAGACCGTGTGAGCTTATTATATCAGATAAGACGTGCAGGGTAATAGTATTTTCCATGTTTGGCTAGGACACCCTTTCCTGCACTGAAGGTATTTCACATTAGGATAAGTGCTGATATTGATCTTGTATTCACTTACAGGAGCCTCTTAAACAAAGGTTTCTTTGAGAAGGTATTTAGAACATGGGTCCTATGCCTAGTATCATTAAGGCTAATTAGTAAATTAGAATTATTATTATGTGAAATTCATGCTAAGCTTATGGAATGAGGCCATAAGTCTATCTTTATCTGAACCATGTCACAACTATCACAGATAAATAAAGCCTTTTTAGTCAAGGCACTTGCTCTACCATCCCATTGACAGGCAATGTGTGACCAATTCTGACACTGTTCACATTGCACATACTCATGAACCTCTGTCTCAGTATTTCCATCTCCTGTATAACCACAACAGCATACTATGGGAAACTCTGATGCAGTAGAGTTTATCATAGGCATTTCCTTTTCATAACTACTTGGAATCTCCTGTCCAGGCTTTGTATTAGAATGCTCTTTCTTCAAGGCCTCTGGAGAATCATCAGATTCACTGTCCCTCAATACTAAGGGCAAACATCTCCATTTTGGTTTGATAGGCAATGGGTCCCAATCTGAATCCAAGTCTCCTGTTGTCAGTTTGAGACTATGAACAGTTGTTAACACAGTTTCTTTAGAAACCTTTTTTGGACTATATTTTAATGGGTGACTTGGGGATGGTTCAGGATTTGTGCTCTGATAGTCACATATATTAGATTTATAAGGATTAAGCATCCAAAATCTAGCTGAGTTATCCACAAGAGAAATGCCTTTCTTATGCAAAGATATTTGAGACAACAAATCAGGAGTTATGGAGTTAACATGGATCTCATCGAGGCATCTGAGTTTGGCTACTTGCAGCTTATGAAAATGAGTTTGTGCAGTCTGACCCCCCCTCAGTACATAGACAACTGCACATGGATAAGTGCCACCATCATAGGCACTTTGAATACCACTCAAATGAGTACTCAGTTTTGCCTTCTCAACCCTTCTAGAATATCCTGCATGACATAGACCACCATGTTTAAAAATATTCTTTCCCTTCCAAAATATAGTGCTGAAGTGTGCATTGTTAGGAGAGAAAAAGGCCTTTCCAATAATATCATAAACAAGGCCATGAGTATTGCCAGAGCATTTGTCAATGGTATGAGTGTCTTGGGTGTATCCCAGGCAATGTTTTCCATTTCAATAATTAGAATATGTGGAATGGAGATCCAGATTTCCAGAAAGGTAGCTGGACCATTGCAAAACACTTCACCATCTAATACT
Organism: Ramaria sp. MG151; assembly: GCA_003314545.1. Lineage (NCBI taxonomy): Eukaryota > Fungi > Basidiomycota > Agaricomycetes > Gomphales > Gomphaceae > Ramaria > Ramaria sp. MG151. The sequence continues at coordinate 77,811 of QMFG01000915.1, read as the reverse complement.
TTCCAGCACTGTGTACTCTCAGCTTGTTTATTAACCTCAGTACTAGAATGTAGCCATTGTTCTAAACTACCTTTAGTAGCCTTATAATCAATGGACCTCACTTTGTGTGTTGTTCTAGTTTTAGGGATACTTGTGATTTGATAGTGAGTACTAGTGGGGCTACCAGATACACCATCACATGTTCTTAGCTGTATTATCTGGGTCTCAAGATAAGGTGTTGTTGGAGATGAAGTTGTAGATTCAGATCCATTATGCATATTAGGATGTAATGCTCTGACAACACCATCAAGCCATCCAAACAGTGAATCTGGTGTATCGAAGCCAGTATTATATAACTTTGCGCCAGTCTCTGATGTAATTCATCATGCTGAAATGATATCACATCAACAGGGGCAGTTTGGCTAATATCATCCATAACAATCTTCCATTTCTCGAGAGTCCTATATACCTGGGATAGTACAAATTGGGTATCTAACTTGGAAGATGCATTGTGAAATGCATTGATATCCTGGATCATAGCCTGATAAAGCAACTCTAATGAAGTAGTTAACTGTTAAGAACTGGGTCAGAACAGAGACAGAGGTAGGTTTGGGACTCAAGACAGAGTCGACCGAGGTTTGAGGTTGGGTTGCCGAGCAGGGCCAAGGCTCAGTGAACAAGTCCAGTGGGACTTGGCTTCAGCTTCTGTGCTGCACCAGCTCAGAGTCCTGTCCCGTATTTTGGACAAGGCCCGAGGTCACCCGAGGTTTGGGGATTGGGGACCAAGTGACCGAAGTCAGGGTCATAAGCTACGAAGGGGAAGATCAAACACGAAGTAAGAATAGGTGAAAGATGGTGGTTGGGGATTCAGGCCCAGAGGTCCGAGGGCTCAGGAATCTGTTGAGAACGGGCTCTGACACCAACCACCATGAGTTATTCTTCCATACATAGCCTGGAAAATATTTTTTCTATAATTTCTAATATTGATGGGTTTCATAAGTTCCTTTGCAGTATCAGGTGGACAACCATCATTCTTTTCTTGCTTATACTCATGGAATGACTTAGACCAGCTAGGTTTGGTTCTTCCTATTTGTAATGCTCTGGGTGTATCATGGGAAATACTGAAAATCCCATGCCTTTGATAGCAGTAATGAATATGACTGAGCTTTTGTTATATTTGCAACAAAGTCTTTGTCTGAAACAAGGGTATTATAGTTCTGATGCAGAATCATGAGTGTGATGGCATGAGCAACTGGAACACATTGTAGCCATTTTTGCTTGGGACACTTTTGTTTAGGCATGTTCTTGTCAAACCAATGGTGAATTGTGACCTGTTGTTAAGAACTAGATCAGAACGGAGACAGAAATGGGGTTGGGACTCAAGATAGAGTTGACCAAGGTTCAGGGTCAGGTTGCCAAGGAGGGCCAAGGCTCAGTGAATGAGTCAAGTGGGACTTGGCTTCAGCTTATATGCTGTGCCAGCTCAGAGTCCTGTCCTGTATTTTGGATAAGCCCGAAGGTCACCCAAAGTTTGGGCATAACCTTAGCAAAGGGGATGAGGGCGCATGGGGATTAGAAGATAGAGTTATATTGGGTATCTTAGTCGATATCAGAACTGGCTTTCATGTACATGAATGAGTAGCTTATATGCGGAGGGGTTTGAGGTCCAGGGACCAAATGACCAAATGACCAAAGTCAGGGTTGTAAGCTACAAAGGGGAAGATCAAACACAAGGTATGAATAGGTGAAACATGATGATCGGGGGTTTGGGCCCAAAGGTCCAAAGGCTTGGAGATTGGTCTGGGAGCGGACTGTGACACCTGTTCAGTAAGAGTAAGAATACCATTAAACATAACTAGTCTATTTTTGAGTCACACTGCTTCAACTTTGCTCCCTGTTAAAGGCTTTCCAGCCTGAACATATCAAAGAGCTGAGAAGTCATGAGAGTCAACATTTGCAGGTGAAACTATTAGCTTCTCTAAGAAATCTCTCTGGAGTTGCAGAATCTCACCCAGTTTGGATGTATATGGAACATTGTGATAGTCAAAAGCTTATCCTCTTCATGAGGCAAAGTACAACTGAGTGTCCATCTTCCTAGCTATGAGTCAAGAATGAGAATTTTGAATATCATTTAATGTGAAAAACATACTCTACTTCTATGCCATTTAGTCTTATCTCTTCATAAGTAGTCAACAATATGACTTTGAGGGACCCAAGCTTCAGGGTCAGGGGCAAAAGTCCAATAGTAATTAGCATCCCACCATACTTGTTTCCATGTGAGCTTATTATATCAGATAAGACATGCAGGGTAATAGTATTTTCCATGTTTGGATGGAGCACCCTTTCCTGCACTGAAGGTATTTCACATTAGGATAAGTGCTGATATTGATCTTGTATTCACTTACAAGAGCTGATTGAACAGAGATTTCTTTGAAAAGTTATTTAGAACATGGGTACCATGCCTAGCATCATTAAGGCTAATTAATAAACTAGAATTATTATGTGAAATTCCTACTAATCTTATAGAACAAGATCATAAGTCTATCTTTATCTGAACTATGTCACAACTATTACAGATAAACAAGGCTTTTTCAGTCAAGGTACTTGATCTACCATCCTATTGACAGGCAATGTGTGACCAATTCTGACAGTGTTCACATTGCACATACTCATGTATGTCTGTCTCAGTGTTTCCATCTCCTGATAATGACAACAGCATGCCATGAGAAGCTCTGATGCAGTAGAGTTTATCATAAGCATTTCCTTTTCATAGCTACTTGGAATCTCCTGTCCAGGCTTTGTATTGGAATGCTCTTTTTCAAGGCCTCTGGATAATCATTGGATTCACTGGATGATAAGGAGGAGAGAGAAAGCATATGGGGGAAATAAAAGGGAAATGGTAGACCATGGGTTATCCCCTGGCAATTACCTCCTGATAAACAACTAGATGAAGAGCACCAGTTTAAGATATTCATATAGGATCCTATACAACTTTGCCTTTCCACCCTTCAATAGATGTGATTATAAGTTGGACACAAATGTCTATGTGTCTCCTTATTAGTATGGAGAATGCCTTGCAATTAATGACACAATGTAGAATCATATATCACATAACTTATATACTTATTTCCAATCACATTGATAATTTTTGTGATAGCTGTTCACTGATACCTATAGTATGTGTCTGAGCATGAATAATAATCAAACAATTGGAATTTTCATATTAAGACTTATCATTTGTAACTTTCTCTCTCTCCAGTGCAGGAGTATAAAAATTGCTTCTCTTATCACCTAGAATAGATGTAAACTAGTCACCAGATGTGAATATTTCCCAAACACTATTTGTAGGTGGTTATGTGACTAATAACCATCTAGCTGACCATCCCAGTAAGGTGTTTCATTATACTCATGTGTTACTAGCTTCCACTTCAGAAGGAAGGCTTGTAGCATTAGAATAATTGATGATCACTTACATTGTATGTTTCAACTTTTCCTTGTGTCACAGAGAGTTTGATCAGAATTAGTAGCTAGTTTGTACATAACATCAAAGCTATCAGGCTTAGGAGATAGTTTTGAGTAATTACCATGATTCACTAAACTAGGGCCTTTAGAACAGTCAGTTGTGAATGAATTCAACACTAAATAAAGAGAATATTACTTACCATGGTAATCTGGATGCATAAAAGAGGTAAAGGGAACCTATATACAGTCCACTAATAAGCTATGTCACTTTGACAATGATACTTACTCTGTATTTCATATCCTGGAAGCACACTAGGAGAGCATAGGGTAGAAAGATGAAGACCTGCTACTAAATACACAAAGATTTCATTTGTATGTATCTAGCATGAAATGAGAAAAAATACCTCTTTGATTTGAAGTGGTAGTTTGAAAACAGTACAAAGGCTGCAGGATGGCCTTTTGTACTGACTAAAAGACTGATAGACAGACCAAATAAGTCCTGGGATTTTAACAGGAGATTAGCTTATGAAACCAGCAAGAAGATAGCTGAGAGACTACATGCTATGTGATATTAGACTCTGTGCAGCTTGGATCCAAGTTATTATTGAAGCAGATGACAGTAAAAAGGATGGCTAGAAGGCATTTATATGTGCCGCACACAGAGATTTAGTGCTGTGCAGGCTGGAATGAGTGCCGCATAGTATCACATATTTTCACACATATTTTTACATTTATTGTTGTGATAGCTACAGGATTCTAGAATCAACCAGATAATCTGTTGCCCTCCAGAATCACATCCTCTTTAGTCTGTATAAGCATATTTGCTTGATTTCTTCAGTGCGCGGCACACTGCGCGGCAATTTTCCAATGCCCCGTCTATGACACGAGTCATGTGACTATCCCACATGCGTGTGGCCCTTCCACAAATTTCTCTTATTGTTCTCATAGTATTTATATGATTAGTTTTTCTCCTACCTCTTCGTTATATCTTGCGCTCGATAGCCATAAAGGCCTTTTTTTTCACACCTCCCCCTTTCCCATAAATTTTTATCTCAGTTCCTTTGTACATATGCTTGCGCCAGCTTGAGCACGGCCCCTTTCCGAGTCATGCAAAAGAGCGTCCACATTACAGCATTATTGTTATGCCCCTTCATCTTGTCCACTCAGTCCACAATGTTTTTTTGTTAAGGTAGAAGTCACTAGGAACGGGCACCCCCTTACATAAGCGTGAAGCTCATTTTCTTCAAAATTGCTACTAGATATTAGGAGAGGGATAAAACAAATTTAGCTCCTAGAATATGTTTAGTATATTACTTGCTAAGACTTGTTGCAGAGACTTTAGAAAAAAACACAAAACTGAGTGACTAGTAGCAATTTTAAGGTCAAAATACCCAAAAAATAATAATTTTTTTTTGTAATTCCCGTGCAAATTGTAGCACTTTTCATTTTTCATGAAGAAAATTTTGCAGGTCACGTGGTCGATAGCCGAGGTCACGTGACTCGGCTCCTCAGCTATCGATCACATAAACAGTCTTTGGTACAGACAGGATGGGTAGACTGTAGGGTGGGGGGGGTGGTAGCAGTGGAGACATGGAAGCTCAGTCCTAGTTTTATTGCAGAATTATATTTTTGTTTTAGCATATTAATAAAAAATAAATAAATAATTTTTTTTCAAAACTAATTTCCAGGCAAATTCTAGCACTTTTCATTTTTTTTGTGAGAAGATTTTGCGCTCACGTGATGTAGGCGCCCATATTATGTAAGGGGTGCCCATTCCTAGTGATTTCTACCTTATTCTTAGAGCAACCCAAAACAAACCTTGTTATTGTAATTAGTCAATTAGTTAGAGGCCGACGTTTGATCCACGGATCCGCTGTAGGTACTTAAGTGGATCCCAAGGAACGTGACCCCTCAGTGCTTGGAGACACTGAGGTGGTGAGCGCAGTTACCCTTCATTGTCCTATTGCTTTAACTAACTACCTAAGTAGGAACTTACTTGTACTACAGGTAGCTAGATAATTATCTCAGTGCTTGGAGACACTGAGGTGGAACTTACTTGTACTACAGTTCTTGCTATTTTATTGCATCCCCCCGCCAAATATCACAACAGGTTATGGGCCCCGGAGAGACCGATAAAAGTTCCATCACCAAATCCAAATCGTTCACTATCCCTCGATTAGCTACCGATGGGACAAACTGGACGACATGGAAACAACAGACTCTAAATACCCTAAAGTCTCACAAGGGCATTCAGAGACATCTGGAAGGAACTGCACGCACCCCAGCACCGATCCCCACGTTCCCAGATGGCCACATACTCATGACGGCCGAAGTTGATGAACTGGAGAAGCTGGAGGACAAGTGGGATGAGTTTAATCAGCGAGAATCCCTGATTAAAGCTCAAATACTCACGACAGTCCATGAGAGCCTAGGAATCAAGATACAGAATCTCTCGACAGGCAAGGACATGTGGGACGCCCTATGTGTGAAGCATGAGAAGAGGGCACTCACGATAACGATTGACCTGAGGTGCAGACTGTATGCGCTCAAATGCCTCGACGAAGCGAATGTGAAGGAACACGTTCAGACTCTAAACCTCATGTATGAGCAGCTGAAGGGGATGGGGGAACAGATAGGGGACAACGACTACATAACCCTGATGCTGGGATCACTGCCGCAATCGTACCGGCTGTTGATAAACACGATATCCCTGCAACACAGAGCCACTCCTTCAGTACTCAACCCCAGGATTGTCATGGAGTCAATTCTAGATGAATACGAAAGACTCCAGATAGACAAAACCCAGTCAAAGGCGGCTGAAAGCGCCATGATGGCAAAAGGGGGAAGAGGAAAGCCAAAGAAACACAAGCAGCCGAACTCACAAGACACAAGTTCGACGAATCCAGACGTTGAATGCTGGAATTGCAGTGAAAAGGGGCACGTACAGCGCAAATGCCCGAAGAAACTACGCAAAAGGTCAGGGGGCAAGAATAGAAGGGAGCAAGAAGCACATACCACTCAATTCCAGGAGGACTATGCGTTCTTGTCGCACGCAGTGGGAGAAGCCCTATCCCTAGCAACCAACGAGCCGTCGACCAGCAAAGTGACAATATACGACTCCAGAGCGTCGCAGCACATGTCTCCCAACTGGTCCCAATTTACGGACTTCCGATCCATCGAGCCTAGGACAGTCAAGGCTGCTGACAAGACGACCTTCAAAGCTACAGGCATCAGACGCGTCAGGATCAGCATACCGAACAGAGACCGATATATGGACGTCACCTTGAAAGACGACCTGTACTGCCTGGACCTCGGCTACACCCTGGTCTCGCTGGCGAAATGCGATGCCGTGGGCTTCACGGTCACCTTGAAGAACCGCACCTGCTCGATTCAGGACCCTAGAGGGTGAACCATCGCCCAAATTCCTCAGTGACACGGCCTATACTGCGTTGACAGCGCGGAAACAAATTATGTGACCGTGTATGTAGGCACACGCGTACACACGCTCAATGAACTCCACCGCAAGATGGGACACATCTTGCCGACTGTCATAAAACGACTGATAGAAAGCAAAACAATCAGTGGCCTACTCCTAGATTTCAAATCAGAACCAACCTTCTGCTCCGTCTGTGCTAAAGCTAAGCCAACCCGGAAACCGATCCCCAAGGAACGGCAGGGACCTGCATCCCATGCGCTAGGGGATAAGATTCACTCGGACAAGTGGGGACCAGCAACACTGCAGAGTTACAACCAGAAACTCTACTACGTGAGTTTCACCGACGACCATACCAGGTGGACAACCGTCTATTGCGTAAGTCGTAAAAGTGAGGTTCTCGCTAAGTACAAAGAGTATGAAGCCTGGCTAGAAACCCAACACGGTAAACGGATCAAAGTATTACAGTCTGATAGAGGAGGAGAATACCTCTCAAAAGACTTTACTGATCATCTAAAAGCCCGTGGTACGATGTGCAACCTAACAATCCACGACACGCCTGAACAAAATGGAGTTGCTGAACGCTGTCAGAATCCAAATAATAGCAATAAATGTTGTGGATGGATGTTATGTTAGTACGAGTATTCGGAAATATCTCTAATAATAATCGAATGAATTTGGAAAGCAAATGGAAATCCTACAGTAAAAGTGAATGACTTTCGGAACATCTGCGAATGAAGTACATAGTTCCGAAGAGACAGAGGTTCCGAAAGGATTCTATCTCGTGAATCGAATGAACTTTGCAGTTCATGTCGATCACAGCCAATGATCTTACATTCCTTGACGTGGATTTAAATAATAAAAGTTGGATTGAAAGGCTTACTCAAAAATATACAGTTGTTGGTGAAGTTGAGTTTGTAGCGGGTTTGGCAAGTAGGAGTGGAAAATCAAGGTGACATACAATAATTGAACTAGGGAATGTACATGCGAATGTGCTAGCTTATATACTGAACCATTCGGAAGAAAGGGCGAATGGGAAAGAGTCCGTGATGTTTAGGAAGTAGCCAAGGTACATGTATACTGGTTAGAAGCCATAGGGAACACAGAACAAGGGTGGTAGGAAAATTGTGAATGAAGTAAAAGATTAGCGGACCCACAATAACTCTTGAAACATGTTTCCGAATCGCATGGCTCTTCGGGTAGAACTAACCGTCCCTAAATCCTTCGGAGGGTTGTCCTGAGGGTCTAGAACATTCATACCATAGAACATAATGATATGGAATGTCATCGCCAGCTTCCACACAATAGAAACAACTCAATCAACGAGTTCATTGGAAAAGATGGGGATAGTGATGGGGATAGTCAGGGTGCTTCTTTTCTAGAAAAGATTATGATCGGACCTGATTATTGATCGTTTCATTAAAACACTTCATGTAGTGATTCCTGAACTGGATTGGGTGACCGGATCAAATGTATGTGAAGCCTTGATGCAAGGGTGATTCGGAATTCGGAAGATCCATTCGGAAGGATTGGTTCGGAAGAACAATGATGGAGGTGAGGTGTCCATATTGTGATCGTGACAAACGCCTGAACTGCACACTACTAGAACACACGCGCAATGCTAATGGCTGCGCAACTTCCCAAGAACCTCTGGCCAGAAACAATACACCATGCTGTCTGGCTGAAGAACAGAACATTGACCCGCGCGTTAAACAACAAGATGCCATACGAGGCGATGCATGGGGCAAAGCCAGACCTTACGGACCTACCTGAGTGGGGTGCCCAGGTCCATGTGCTGAAAAACAGTGCCAGTAAGCTAGACTCGAAGTCCCAGGAAGGACGATGGCTTGGATACAGTGGCGCCAGCAAAGGCCATCGCATCCTGTACACAACCAACCGTCAAATTTCTGTCGAAAGGAACGTTACCTTCGACAACACCGTTCTAACCGTACCAAACCCCGTCCTGATCGTGGGGGAGCAAGGTACAAACCCTATACCTGAAGGCAACAATCGGAACGCAGGAAAAGGTTTAGCACCTCAACCGGAACCACACCCACCTCCTAACCCACCTGTGCAAGAGCACAGCCAATCAACTGTAAGTGCCAACCACCCGTACCCCTCAGTCGACGCTATTATGAAGAATCTTGAAGAAGCATCAAGCCACCGCCCCCTCCGCAGAAGTGCAAGGCTAAACCCACCTTCTAGGCCTGAACCCAACGAACAAAAACAGCTGCAGACCGTGACTACTGCCCTCAACCCCAAGGATCTCAATGATGAGCTATATATGGCAATGGTCAGTATACCCGACCGAATACAAGACCCCCCAAGTGTTGCAGCCGCAATGAAACTGGACGACTGGCCCAAATGGGAAGCCTCCATACGTGTGGAACTCGCGCAACACGAACGCCTCGACACCGGGGAACTAGTCACTGCACCGCCAAACGCTAACATCATTGGAAGCAAGATGATCCTTAGATACAAACTAGACAAAGACGGTAATGTAAGCTCTAGAAAGGCAAGGCTAGTAGCCCAGGGCTTTTCCCAGATTGAAGGAACTGATTTCACCGAGACCTTCTCACCAACGGCGAAACTCACGGCTATTCGCGTGATTGCAGCCATAGCGGTAAGGAACGACTGGGAACTCGAGCAAACCGACATCGACGCGGCATACCTTAACGCAAACCTCAAAGAAACTATTTACATGCGTCAGCCCAAAGGCTTTGAAACCCCGGGGCATGAAAATAAGGTAATACGACTCAAACGAGCCATCTACGGACTACGTCAGTCTGGCAGGGAGTGGTATGAAGACCTTATGGAAACGCTATGCAGTTTTGGGTTCAATAGGTGCCGCGTAGAACACGCCGTATTCTCCAGATTTGACAACGACACAACCATCCTGGCCGTAGACGTCGATGACATTACTATCGCCGGTGACACGTGCAGAGCCATCCAGAGGATCAAATCAGAGCTAAGTACACACTACAAGATCAAAGATCTGGGTGATCTACACTGGCTACTAGGTCTAGAAGTCAACCGCGACAGAAGTCTTGGAACGATCTCATTCTCTCAAGCCGCATACATACAGAAGATTGTCGAACGCTTCGGGTTACAGGACGCAAAACCACTATCTATCCCTATGAGTCCAGGCCACAACCTCAGCAAATCTGACTCCCCGTCGAACCATCACAAAGTGGAGGAGATGCGCAATATCCCCTACCGCGAAGCAGTCAGATCGCTTATGTATGCAGTCGTGGGATCGCGACCGGACGTGGCATACGCCGTGTCATACCTCGCTCAGTTCATGACCAACCCAGGACGCACACACTGGGAGGCAGTGAAAAGGGTGATCCGATACTTGAAGGGGACAAAGGACGCAAAGTTGGTGATAGGGAAAAGAGAAACAACAGCATGGGTAAACATGGGTGAGAGAGACCGCTCTGGCATCGAAGGCTACAGCGATGCAGATGGCAACTCACACGAACACCGACACACAATATTGGGCTATGCATTTTGTTTGGATGGCAGGGTCGTATCTTGGAACTCATGGAAGCAGGCTATAATCTCGCTCTCTACTACGGAATCTGAGTACATCATGATGACCCATGCAGCGAAGGAAGCAATTTGGCTCCACATGTTCCTAGGAGAAATACTACGTCCCATGACAACACCGATGGTCCTCTTCTGCAACAACCAATCGGCCATAGCTGTGGCAAAGGACGACCAATTTCACGCACGCACCAAACATATTGACATAAGGTATCATTTCATACGTGAAGCTATTGCGCGCGACATACTCGAAATCCGCTACTGTCCCACGCAGGACATGATCGCCGATATCTTCACCAAAGCCTTACCGGTGAAAACTTTTGAGCGACTCCGCTCGCTACTCGGAGTTTGTTTGGATTGAAAGGGTGTGTTGTTATTCTTAGAGCAACCTGAAACAAACCTTGTTATTGTAATTAGTCAATTAGTTAGAGGCCGACGTTTGATCCGCGGATCCGCTGTAGGTACTTAAGCGGATCCCAAGGAACGTGACCCCTCAGTGCTTGGAGACACTGAGGTGGTGAGCGCAGTTACCCTTCATTGTCCTATTGCTTTAACTAACTACCTAAGTAGGAACTTACTTGTACTACAGGTAGCTAGATAATTATCTCAGTGCTTGGAGACACTGAGGTGGAACTTACTTGTACTACAGTTCTTGCTATTTTATCGCGTCCCCCCGCCAAATATCACAACATGTTTCTCACCGGCACACTCGATAGCATAAGCTCGGGCTGCTTTGTTCATATGCTCTCGAGTTCAACTTCCAAGTATTCCAGCTTCCAGGCTTTCACACTGTATCTATGATCTGCGAGTAAACGTGCCGACAGTGTCAGCGTTACCAGGAAGAGTCAAAGCTTCAGATCTGGCTCCTGTTACTCTTGCTGTTCTCAACAACTTGTGCCCGTCGTTTTAGTTTCGTGCTGGAGCACCCTAAATTCAACGTTTGGCATTACGATTCGTTGTCTGGGTCGGGTTGTGATATATCGAGGGTAACCTAAAAACCATTAGAAGGACAAATAGGACTGTCAAGAGGAATTGGGAATAATATAGGATTGATAGTCCGAAACCATGATGGAATCTCAGAAATATTATACTGCGTCGGTCAAGTCAACGGATACTACAACGCTAGTCCCAAGTCCACGAACCTGAAATCTCAACTTATAAAGCTATACCTTGTCCTGAAAGTATCTGAATTTTTTTATTATTAGCCTGCATTTACACAGGCTGATTTGAATATACCATCTACTCCATATCTGGATCATTGGAACCAGACAAAGCGCTCAATGTATCTCCCATACCCATCACATGCTGCGCTCCCTCACTCTCACCCACAAGAACCCTAGCCGCAGTCCCACTATGCGTTGCTTCCGCAGCAGATATAGAGCTCAAACTTGCTGACGGGATGTGGTTCTTCAAAGCATCCGCAATCGCAGACGCAAGCTCATGTGAAGGCAACCCAAGAGCCTCTGCGAGTGAGCTGATACGGTCTTCCACACTATCTCCTCGTCCGTCTCCTCCCCTTCCATCCCTGGCGCCGTCACGGCCATGCGATTGGGCAGCATAAGGCCGCCTCCCTAGAGCAAGATTCCACCATCCTCCAGCAGCCGTCTTCAATTGCAACAATTTCCAAGTATTGAAAACGATGAATGCAATGGCTAAACCCGATAGGATATAGACAAACGTATTGAATCGGACGCTGGAAAGAGGAAGGGTTGTTTTGTGCTGGGCAGTTGCCTTTCCTTTGCGCTGTGGAGGGAGATCTGATTTTGAAGGGGTGCTAGAGTTGGAAAATGTGCTGCGTTTGCGAGTAGACATGAGGACTGAGTTTGGGATAGAAGGAATCTAAGCCTAAGGTTTTGAGGTTTTGTCCAAGAGCATGTGACGTCATAGCAGAACTTGCGACGAAGCTTGTTCATATACAATTAGAAACCACTCAAAATGAGTTTTTCCCATTCCACCACCTCAGTGCCTTGCCGTCCGCTAATATATATCATGAGTATCGATGAAGTGAGGCATATCTTACACAAGCAATTCCGTTCGCAAATGGGTACTATCATTTGGCGTATATAGAACATTCAACGAATATCGAGAACAGGTTTCGCTACTTCAACTCATGCTACACTTGAATAACAGTGAAGTCTAACCCAAGTCAGTAAACGTTCAAAGCCAGGTCATCAACTTTTGAAGAGAAAGATAATAATTCTTTTCTAGTGCACATCAAATGTAGTATTCATTCGAACAGGTGATGGATCAATAACAGGTAGTGTCTTTATTGATTATAGCGAATTTTGCTTAAGGTAGAAGTCACTAGGAACGGGCACCCCTTACGTAACATGGGCGCCTACGTCACGTGAGCGCAAAATCTTCTCACAAAAAAATGAAAAGTGCTAGAATTTGCCCGGAAATTAGTTTTGAAAAAAAATTATTTTTTTTCTTTTTTTTTTTTTTCAATATGCTAAAACAAAAATATAATGCAATAAAACTAGGACTGAGCTTCCATGTCTCTACTGCTACCACCCCCCCCCACCCTACAGTCTACCCATCCTGTCCGTACCAAAGACCGTTTACGTGATCGATAGCCGAGGAGCCGAGTCACGTGACTCGGCTATCAACCACGTGACCTGCAAAATTTTCTTCGTGAAAAATGAAAAGTGCTATGATTTGCGCGGGAATTACAAAAAAAAATTTCTTTTTTTTTTGGATATTTTGACCTTAAAATTGCTACTAGTCACTCAGTTTTGTGTTTTTTTCTAAAGTCTCTGCAACAAGTCTTAGCAAGTAATATACTAAACATATTCTAGGAGCTAAATTTGTGTTTTATTCCTCTCCTAATATCTAGTAGCGATTTTGAAGAAAATGAGCTTCACGCTTATGTAAGGGGGTGCCCGTTCCTAGTGACTTCTACCTTACTGTGAATAAAATACCTACGCTCTAATCCCGCGGTCTGCCTGGATGTCGCTCACCTAAACATAAGGTTAATTGACGGTGCTGACCAGATCATGCATATATGGCTCGCTCCAGTATCGGGACTGCTCCTAAGCGACAACCAACACATATTTTGAATTGTGACAACTAAGGGCCTCAAAATCACGATAATAAGCTTGGATCATCGTCGCTCACCGTCATCAGACAGGATCCAAACAGGGTCTGTGAATCGCCCACTGTCGTGTTCCAGATCCGGGCAGTCTCGTCTCCGGATGCAGATGCGATCTGGTGAGAAAAAAACGATCTCACCCAGTCTGAATGCCCCACGAGCACGGCCTCTGACACATCCATCGCCACGTTCCAAATTTGAACCATATTGTCGTAGGATGCCGTCTGGGGTGAAGATCTAAATTTCCCTCAGCCGAGACTTCTGACTCGTCTGTGGTGTGTTCCTGTCCGGACGGTCCTGTCCTTGAATGCAGACGCAATTCGGCTTCCATCGGGCGAGAAAGATCTCACCCGATTTGCATATCTCTGGACCAAAATTTCTGACTCCCTTGTTGTTGCGTTTCAGATATGAACAGTCTTTTCAGATGCAGACATCATCCGATTAGGCTGCCATCAGGAGAGAAAATGACGGATCTCACCCAGTCAGAATGCCCCTCGAACACAGCCTCTGACACACCGCCGTCGTGTTCCAAATTTGAACAGTCGTGTCATTGGGTGCGGACGCCATCCGGCTATCATCTGGAGAGAAGATCTCACCAGTCTGACTGCCCTGCAAGCACAGTTTATATTCTGGATCCGTATAATCTTGGTATGAAATGCAGACTGATTCCGGATTCCGTCGGGGGAAAAGACGACCGGTATCATAGCGTTGAACGTCCCTGAAGCAGAGTCTCGCAGGGACCCTATGTCCTTCGCATTCCACACAAAATATTCATATTGCAATTGTTTGAGGCTGTGTAGTGTCCGCAAATATGCGATTGTTATGGAAACCCTTAGGTAGCTCAAAGTTCTCCCATAATGAATTGTTGAGCATCGATAGCGGTTGCTAGCAAGTCGAGTTGTAGCTAATGATGGTCATCCAGAAACAGATTGTAAACGTAACATAAATGACTTGCCATGGTCCAACCTTCTAGTCCCCATAAGGACCTGATTGCGCTCTCCAGATGACCACCGAGCCTGAAGCATTCTACCCAATATAAAAGTTCGTCGTCAAAGAATTCGTGCAGTGCATTGGACAGATTGTCTATTGCATGGTGAGCTCCTGTTCTCGTTTCGGTGACATGAGAAGCCCAGTAAGCACGAACACAGGCAAGAGCGTCGGACAATACAGTCCGCGATGGTTGAAGACCATATCCGGGGGTTCGGAGTTTTCCCATCCAAGCAACATATATTCTTCTGAAGGCGTTTTTACATCAATGTGAGGCCGCGATGGGCCAGGTGTCTGTAGAGCCCTGAAGAATCAAGGAAGTGCTCAGCGTGGAATCGGGAAGGATGGATCTGATCGCCTTCGTAAGACGCCGCCGCATGTCGCCCCTACCGATAACGTATTCACATACAGTTGCAGCGTAGATGAAAAAGTTGGCTGAATGATGAACAAGAGCGTCGAGCCCATGTTTGGGAGCCGCTTATCTGATGACCTCTCAAAGTCGCCCCGCATAGCCGCTATCTGTCGCAAACGCTCCCTATAAAACCTTAATATACACTTACAATATTCTCTCCCACATCATGGAGACAAAACTTACGGGTATCCCTGAAGTCTGTTCGGTTGAAAGTATTCCGGATCTGCTGCTCTGGATGGCTTGTAACGACGAGATTCACGGGAAGAAGCAGCGAGTGCCGAGAAATGATAGGCAGACACATCCAAACCATCTATGATAACCACAATAGTTCTATTGATGAGATCTTCAGCGGTAGCCTCGACGGGAGAGATGTGGTTGCGAAACTGAACCCTCATGAACTTGATTCCGGCGTCGGGATCCTTTCTCAGAATCTTTAAGAGAGAGCATGGGACAGGAAAGGGAAGTGTCGCGCCAGCTCATAGACTAAAGTGGACAGATCCGGACAACGTCCCTGCATTCCTCTTGTATGTGAGAGCAAAAGAAAGCGGCTCCAAGCATCTCCATCTTATCTAACATCTCGCTAAAGGAGTAAGCAATATGTAGTTTCCCCTGTTCCGGCCATGCCACTTAAGCAATATTTTTTGGTATTCTTGGGGTCGGTTGCCTATGTGACAAGACCAGTGAGGATCAATTCGCAAGTGTTCTTTGTGCATCCAGGTCTTGGAGCAGTCCTACGTTGTGGGCTGCATAGGCCGCCCTTGGGAGACTTCTAAACGTTGACAGCTAATTGTACCACCGATCAGATGAAGTGGCAAAGGGAAGCAAAATAGAGATAACTCACAGAAGAAATAATTTCCACAAGCCCCTCGATGACTAGCGCAGTATTCAACTGCACTAGTCAGTGTCACATAAATATTAACTGACGGGAGCTTACCTGGAAAGCGACAGAGGAGTAGGAGAGTGTGCGGTACAAAGTAGTGAACACGTTGGTATTCTTCGTGCCTCTTGCAGCACGTTTGACAAGCTTCAGGCCCACGCGATATAGTTCACTGAACGACAGCCCTTTGATGTTGAATAGCACTACGTAAAGTAGTTAGCTTGTTAATTACGGATCAGAGCTTCGAGAGCTCTACACGTTGAAAGGTTATTAAGGCGACGAGCAAGGAAAGATGGAATGGAACCAGTCGATGGCTCCTTACAAACTGATACGAATGCTTCAAGCATTTTCTTTCTAGATCTTTACTGTCTTGTCGGTTCTGATAAGGTTTCCTGAAAGCGCGAAATTGAATGTCCTTGCGATACATCATGAAAGCCTAACAAAACTAGGGTTTTTAAGTTCGCGCAAGGAATGGTTGAAGGACAGTGAACTGGAATTCACGACGGGAAAAGCGTGAAGTCCAACTTATTAAGTTTTCACATATTACTAATCGTCCTGTGTAGTGACTTGAGGACGCGTCGACGCATTTGCTAAAACGGGTCCTCATGCTGCGGGTTCGGAGGTACGGATAGGGGAGGGTCGCGACACTGCACTTTGTCCGTTTTCGTTCGCAGGATCATCGACATCTGTGACAGATTGGGTCACGTTTGTCGGCAAGCCAGGCTAGAACCTATCTGCATGTCTGACATGATTGGCGATTTTTCTTCAAGAACGGAGGTTTGAGGTGCTATGAGCCTGACATTTAACAACTATAGCGTGAGGGAAAAAATATCGACATGGAAGGACCAAGGATGCTAACTGCCTTGATATAGTAAAGGTGACGGTGCCCAGGCCACATCGAGAAACTCCAGAATGTAGTACGCGAGACAGGCGATGGGTCTCCAAAACTAAATATTGATGATCAACGTGAGTGGTTTCAGTAGCTGAGATCTCCCTGAATGAGATGAACTGCCCGGAGGACCGCCTTCTTGAAATGCCGCCATGTATTTGATGGTTTGTAAGTTGGTCCATAAATCTAGCCGATGCGAATGACAGACTCAGATACAAACACTCTCTCGAAACCAACCATTTTTCAGAGAACTGTCTTCTCTTAAGCTTCATTGCCACCATTCTCGATCCTATGCATACTATTACTGACTTTAATTGCTGCACTACCTGTCTCCATGCCGTCTATGCCATTACCCTGCCGATTAACGCTGACATTTATTGTAACCCCCGCAGTATTTTAATCGCTGTTGATGCGGTTCCATGTCCTGATGTTTTTCCTCCATACAACATCAGTCAAGAAAGCCATCATATCACCGGATATACATCATACATTTACTATTATCTTAAAGAAGAGCCGCCGAGCCGGGGTGGACCGAGTTCATTTGGAACAATCGTCCTGATTTCACCGCTCGCTAACGTGCCTTCAGGAAATGGAGGCGGTATGTTTTACCCAAGCTAAATTGACGTAGTCTTTCATCAGGAAAAACTGCGTCTCCCCAGATCGCCGTGGATCAGATCCGAATATGTTGTAAGGAAAGCCAGGGTCGAAGTCCGTCTGAGACTCGAGGTACTTGACCTGCTCCTTGGACAGCTTGATCTCGACCGCTTCCATATTTTCGATGAGATGCTCGACCTTGCGTCCCCCGACGACAGGGAAGACATACGGACACCGCTGAAGACAATACGCGACAGCTACAGCCGTGAGCGAGACTCCAAGCTCGTTCCCGACCGTTTCTAGCGCGGCAGACACACGTTCTTCACTGGGTGACTGGCCTTCTCCAGTGAAGGATCGAAGCTTTTCGCCAGCTCGCTTGAGTTCCTCGACCTGCGCTTTGGTCTTCCATCTTCCCTGCCCTGTAGTACCCCAGGGTGCGATGGCCATTCCCTCATCAATGCACATTGGGATGATATCACGCTCAAAGTCGCGGATCATGACATTCCAGAGACCCTGGTAGATCACGAAGGGAGTCAGGGCGTGGTCTCGGGCATACTGGTTTGCTTTTGCGACGATCCAAGCTGGCGTGTCGCTTATGCCGAGGTACAGAACTTTCCTCGATCGCACCACGTCGTCCAAGGCGCGCATAACCTCCTCGATGCTGGTGGTGTAGTCCCACCAGTGGACATACAAGATATCAATGTAATCTGTCCTAAGCTTCCGGAGGGAGTCACGGAGGGAAATATGAAGTGATTTGCTGTGACTACCACCGTAGTTAGACCCAATCCCATGGGGTGTTTGTCCAATTTCGTACTGTCTATGGCTCATGGAGTATTTTGTGCAGACAACAATCTGGTCTCGGATGCCACGGGCCTCCATCCATTCACCCAGCCATTCTTCGCTCTGTTCGTCCTGGTAATTATTGGCGGTATCCATAAAGTTTCCGCGGGCCTCGTAATAGGCGTCAAGCAATTTAAATGCCTCGTCCTTGGTGATTTTCCCCGTATATCTGCTGTTACGCTCACCGATAGCCATGGCGCCGAAGCATATTGGGGAGACGCGAAGGCCGCAGCGAGGACTTAAAATGCGATGGATGCCTAAGGGAGCTGGAGAAAGGGGTGGCATGAGGGACTAGTATTGTCGTTGCAGCTAACAAAGTGAAGTCCTGAGGCAACATTTATAAAACTCACTGCTATGCATTCGGAGTACTCTGTTTCCGATTTTTCATCCAAATGACTGTATACGGCCCGACCAGTCTGGTCTGGGATACATCAGAGTGTTATTATTGTAATAAGGAATGCTGTTCCTGATAAATAATTCTCAATTGACATTATTAGCAAGAAAATATCGCTGGCCTAATATTTATTAGCAACATATAAACCTTAATTTCTTTACTTGGGCCGGCGTTGAAATGCGGAAAATAGCAAGTATTTGTGACTTGTCTAGCGACGGTGTACACTGCGGTAATAATGAATCTCTGTTTGGCGATTAATGAATGTCGAGAGAACAATTCGAAATTACTTGCTTGTTCTCCGTGCAGTGAGAAAGAAACCTCGCCTCAGAGCAAATCTTTTTCAGATTATCCCGAGCAACTTATGCAGGATATACACCTGGGGGCGACATCCTACTTTCCTCTCTTCAGTCTTTCCTTTGCAGCCAAAGCAGTTGCCTTTTTTTTATCTCGTTGATGGAAGCTCGCAAGAGCCTTTCCAAAACAAGAGGTTTATTTTTGAGGTTCCAACTCTTAAGATCTTGGGCAATCGGTCTGCCAGTCGGATTTCAGGATCGATTATTTGACTTGTGCACACAAAAACTCAAAACAAAAAAAAACCTTTTAGATTCGCAATGGGATTGTCTGTTTGAAAATGAGGAAAAATTGTTAAGCGCAATGCGATCTCACTAAGGATCGATGGAGGATGCTAAAGAGCAGCCTCCACTCGATCCTCAGCATCAACATCCAACCACCACCTTTCTGCCTTTCTCCAGTCTTTCTCTGCCTCGAGCTTTCCGGAACTGCGACCACGTGGCCTCAATGGCCTCCCAGCGCACATTGTCACTAATTTCCCTCTGGCGAACAAGTCGTACTTTGGTTTTAGCTGCGCCCCAAATCGGAAAGGCGGTTTCGCCGATGGTAGACTTTGAATGCTACCCACCGTCCCTGTCAGTAACCGCTCAGTCAGCTTGCTTTTTTGTTGCATTGAAGAGAGCCAGGCTCGCAGTCTTCGGACGAGAGTATGAAGGAGTTATTGCGAGTGATCAATTATCGCGAGATGGTGCTTCGAGGACCATTAGGCTTTGAGGTTTCAGCGCGGGGTCGCTGGTTGTTGGAATTATAGCCCTCGTGTTTTTTGCACAATAGGATCTTGATTGTTCATGCCCTCCAAATTTTGATACATACTATTGAATAAAATAATGAGACAAAGGTTTTGGAATCTATGCGACTGGGTTTCCTGCTAAATGCGTCTCTTGAGCCCGCGTCCAGTGGAGATACATACTTATCGTGATTCCGCATCCCATGTCCTTATATGTTATAAGATGGGAAATGGATCACTTGGTAATACCGGCTTACGTTCGGTTCCATCATGTTCATGTCTTTCTCCCTCTGTCCTCTGAATAACCATGGTATTATCGAAGTCCGTAAGGACAACTTGCACTCTAGGTACCCGATGAAATAGTGTGAAATTAAGCTTGAAAAGGATGGTGCAACTCACAATTCTTAACATTACAGTCAGAGCATGAGCACTGTAGGAAAGACAGGCACTGATTTTCAGCTCACTAACATCAATCTCCTATTGTTCTCACTGTATATAAGGTGGACTCTTAGTCTTATTAATATAGAATTCTTCCCTCCTCTCATCTCAGCAGTGTTTGTCTGCAGCACAGTTGTCATCCCAGCACAGCATTGCATCTTACACCACCTGCTTAAGTTAGGTAAAGGGAGCATAATATATTGGCTGATGGTGTTTGAAAGAGCTATCAGGGGATGACCAGTTTATCCCCCTTATCCTCTTTTCCTCTGTTTATTCCACTTGTTTCTGTTAAAAACTGAATCAGAATGGAAGCAGAGATAGGGTTGGGACTCAAGATAGAGTCGACTGAGGTTCAGGGTCGGGGGGCCAAGGCTCGGCAAACGGGTTGAATGGGATTTGGCTTCAGCTTATGTGCTGCGCCAGCTCAGAGTCCTGTCCCGTATTTCGGACGAGGCCCGAGGTCACCTGAAGTTCAGGTGTGACCTTAGTGAGGTAGAATATATTTGGGTATCTTAGTTGATATCAGAACTGACTGTCATGTACATGGATAAGTAGCTTATATATGAGAGGGTTCGGGGATCAGTGACCGAATGACCGAGGTCAGGGTCGTAAGCTACGAAGGGGGAAGATCAAATGCGAGGTAAGAATAGGTAAAACATGGTGGTCGGGGATTCGGGCCCGGAGGTCCAAGGTCTCAGGAATCGGTCAGGGACGGGCTCTGACAGTTTCCTCTATTCTCTCTTTCTACCTCTTTAATCAATCTTTTTACCTTCCTCCTTTGACCCTTACTAGAAATCCCTTCTCTATCTTCCTTTGCTAGCTGTGACTGATTTCTCATGTCACAGTCATGGTAGCTATACCATTGCTGCTTAGGTAAGGGGGTTATTAGTTCTTTCTCTTCTGCCTCCCTACCAGGTAAGTTGCTTGCATATATCTAGCTATTAGCCTTTATATATATTTACTGGACCTCCCTACTAGCTTCTGGTTAGCTCTGTGGGTAGGCTTGGGGTTAGAGTCCCTGGGTCAGGTCCTGGGTAGGTAGGCAGGGCTGGGTGGTGTCCTGCTATCTTAGCCTCCCAGCAGATGCTGGGATCAGTATCTGAGCATTTGTCATATCATTTGACATGACAGAGTTACCAGATTCCAACAATAAGGCCCCAAATCACAATATAACAAAACATAACAACTAAGAAACTATTACTACTCTTCATGTGGCAGATCAGGCCCAGATGGTCAGGAGATGTACAATTGAACAACATTTTTACATGAATTCCAACATCATTTAATTTAATTTTTCTCCTATTGTTCTCCTACAGTTACATCTGTAAAATGGACAATGAGCGGCGAAATACGAGTTCTTGACCTCAAGTTAAAGTCGCAAGCCACACTGAGTTAATCTTCAAATTTATCCTTCAAATCAGCCTTGGGTTCAAGGCTTGACTTTTTCTCTCGTTATATAAACCTCTATCTACCACTAGCCAACCTCCAAACTCTTCCTCACCCCCTCCAAACCTCCAGTACCGCTACTTGGCCAGATGATATGGGAGTCCTGAAGTTTTCACCTGCTAAGCTACCACAGCAACGAAAGTTGACTTATTTGGCTGAGACTACGTTTTTCAAAGCCGAAGTCAAACCCTTGCTTCATTGGAGCCTCCAAAACTTGAAAATGTGACACATTCGCTTTTTGAGAACATGGTTGACCTAATATTAGGCATTTCAGCTGCACCAGGGTTAATATGTATAATTTAAGATTTAGATTTATAATAACAGGTTATTGAGGATACTGGTGAATTAGGTTTTTAGAATGTTTGTTGAAGTTTCTTGCTCGTTACGGCGATCGGTGTGCGGAGATTAAAGTTCCAAGTCCGCCCGCAGGAGCTTAGCTAACTTATCCTCAGTTTTCAACCTCCTCCTCAGTGAGTTCTGAAGTTTAACCTTGTTGTAAAATCCTGATCGTCACCAAATTCTACCGCGATGTCAGGGCTTCACATCTTTGGGTCAATCAATCCAGTTGAATATTGGTAGCTCGTATGTTTACTCTATTTATCACCCTCATCTTGTACATCATTAATTCTCCATTCGCAGCTTCTTTTATGTCTGTCGACGCCAGCACATCTGCTCCCGTTGCAGACACTCAAGAAGAACCTGCACCGGCTTGGACGGATCCACCTTGGACAGGGTGGATAGAGACTACCGGTGATGCGTTACTTATACTCGAGGCCGCTCGCCGTGGAATGATTCCCCGAGTTACACGTCGTCTCGTCGACTCCGAGCGGAGAATGATTACTTCCGGATCAGTCTTCGTATTCGATGAAGATGAGAGCGGCATCAAGCGTTGGACAGATGGCTTCTTTTGGAGTCCAAGTCGAATCTTGGGTAACTTCTTGGTACGTCGTCGTCAACACACTATTCTCCCACGGTGGTAGGTTGACAGTAGCTTGCAGTTATACCGTGAAACGGATAAGAAGGCTAACCTTCGTGGAGCTCAACGGTCACAGGCATCGACGAGTTCAAATACTTCCATCCTCGTTAACGACGCGGCTCAACCTCCCGGCCTTCGCAATGACTCGTCTACGTTGTCACGCCCCAAGAACGCAGATTCTGGTGACGTTGACCGAGCTCGTGAAAGGTCGCTCTTTGGCAGTCTCACAAACAGTAAGAAATTCAAATCTCAAGGAATGATGAAAAAGGTGAGCTCCTTCAGTTGCTGCTGGGTTTGACACTGACCCTTGCATCAGACATTCTCCCTCTCGATCGGTGGAGTAGCACAGCACCTTATTTCATACTACAAGGTGGAAGATGTAGAGCAAGGTCGTCTGCGTACACCTTCCTCGCTCCCCGAGCTTGCTGCGCTCGAGATTAGCCCAGAGTATCTCGACAAGACGCACTTTCGTGTCCCACCACGCGTCGAGTACGATTCTGATGGAGTTCCGCGATATAGGTACATAACTTAACAATCAAGACCTTATTATGCTAACACGTTTGTAGAGGTGAAGCGGACGAGCCAGATTCCCCAACGCTTGCGCTTGGAGATTTGCCTCCAGTGCCTTCAGTCGAAGGTCCATCCGCTCCAGCGGCGGCAAGGGCAAAGCGTGCTCAGAAGAGGTATGAACCATACAGCGAAGGGTCAACGAAAGCGCGGCGCAGAAGGCCAGGGCAAGCGGCTGATGATTCTCACTCTGAGATGGGTCAATCACAGGTGCAACCTTCGGATTCTCCTCTCACGAGTTCGTCGTCGCCACCTACGTCTCCGGTGGCACCGGGAGGATATGACCCTGCTACGTTTTATCCATCCTACGCACCGGGCCATACCGGGAGCTATGTTCCCTTACCAGCAGGATACTATCCACACCCCGGTTCCTCCGCACCATATGCTCCCTATCCTCCCACTAGCTCCGATTCTCATCCGGCATACCCTACACAGGCGCCATTCTACCCCCAACACATGCCACCTCATGTATACCCCCAACCCGGATCTGGACAAAACCTTGGTGTATCGATGGGGATGATGCCGTATTATCAGCCTTTCACAAATGGGTGGCGTCCCAGTTCGAGTTCAGGCGCAGTGACTGCCAAGGCGGACGAGGACGATCAGAAACCCGCTGCTGAGGACGAAACGCAAGACGGAGAAGATGTTACCCCCCGTACGTGATATGTTGGCTTAGGATTTTGTTGATTTGCTTTCAAAGCTATCGTAATGCTATTGATCATCGCTTTGCATTTCTTCCTCGGCCCTCAGGTCGTCTTCATAACATGTTTCATTTGTTTCATTTTGTTGTGTGGTAGATCACTGTATCGCTTTGTTGTATATGTATGTTAGCTGTCCAAAGTACTTCTAGGATTTTTCACTGTCTCTGCAGTTACACTAGCCTTTCCCTTCCTTCCATCATTCATTTACTGAGCACGATTGTAATTACGTTGTCGATTCGCTATCATACTAGTTCATTAAAGTGACGGGTGTGCTGAGTTATTGTACTTGAAAAATGATATATATACAACTTTTTGATAGATATCATATGGACATACCTTGCATCTATAGCTGGTAGTACATGAAACTGTTAAATTGGAATGAGCTTCACAAGTCCGTACAAATCAGCTGCAAGAGTCATGTGGTGACTGTCATAAAAGTCGAACAGTACCCATCGCACTCAAACTCTCAATCTTTTTGAAGATCGTGCGTATGAGCCTAGTAATCTAGACCAGATTAAACTGTACAAACCGTCTGCTTGCGAGTGCATATCTAAAAGCCATCAATTCTTTGTTACGAACTCATTTAGCACGAGATGAAAGCAGACCAGGGATAATACCATGGGTGGACTGCTGCTGCTCTACATTGGCTGTGGTCTCGAGCATCAGTCGAATTTCAAGTTATATACTATGGCAGGAATAGCCATAAGTGTTGTAGATAACGGGTTTCATTATTGAACAAACTTTAAGAAAGGATACAGTTCGACGCGAAAGACACAAGCGAATGGTCGAGTCCCCAGAGGTTCTAGCTATATTCCACCGGGAGGCAGCTTTAAAATACAGAATGGTGGCAAATTTTCAATCTATCTTTACCAGCTCCACATTAGCGCCTGTATTAGCGCCAAGCCACGTCCTTCTCAATCGCAAAATACAGATGGTAAGCCGCAAGTCCTTACGCTGAGTATCTTCTTATAGACCATCACCTAGGCGGCATCTACAGCACCAAAATCAATACCAATTGAGACGGCGCACGAGGACATGATTGTGCGTCAAAGCTCATCTCGCATGCGTTCTGTTCCTTACGAATGTTTCCCAATGAAAAAATATCAGCATGATGCTCAGCTAGACTACTATGGTAAGAGGCTGGCGACTTGCTCCTCGGATCGTTCCGTCAGAGTCTTCGAGGTTGTCAACGGCGAAACACAGAAGAAGGATGGTCAGACGCTCAGAGGGTACGTGCCATGTTCTTTTCAACCACCAAACACATACGATCACGCTATAGTCATAACGGTCCTGTTTGGCAAGTCGCTTGGGCACATCCGAAATACGGGCACATCCTTGCGTCGTGTTCCTACGATGGCAAAGTTTTGATCTGGAAGGAGCAGCCCCAGGGACAAGCACAAGGAGGAGGTTTCGGTAGTTGGGCAAAGATTAAAGAGCATAGTCTACACAACGCCTCAGGTGTGCAAGTGAATGTTTATCATACAATTTTGCCTCGTTAATACCCCATTTTCACAAAGTCAATTCGGTGAGCTGGGCACCCCACGAGCTTGGCGCAATTGTGGCTTGTGCATCTTCCGATGGAAAACTCTCAGTTCTTACATTCAAAAGTACGTGTCGACCTTGCTTTACTTTCCCCTATCTGTTCACAATGCGATCTACTAAGACGACGGGACATGGGGAGCGGATATTTTTAATGGACATGCCATCGGCTGCAATGCTGTCTCGTGGGCACCTGCCACGCTTCCTGGCTCGCTCATTACTCCACAGCAGCAACAACCCACTGCACCAGGAGGAAACCCTGATCAGCCTGCTCATGCGACGGTGAAGAGGTTTGCAAGCGCCGGCTGCGACAACCTAGTAAAGATCTGGGGCTTTAGGTATGTCTCATCTTTTGATTCTGTCTCGCACCCACTCAATCATACGGAACGAAGAGAGGACCAGCAAGCCTGGGTTGAGGAAGAAACATTGGAGGGGCACACTGACTGGGTTCGCGATGTTTCTTGGGCACCGAACATTGGTCTTCCACGTTCATACATTGCCACGGCATCTCAAGTATAAATCCCGACGTCGCTGTTACATTTTGTGAACTCATACTGTTCCTCTCAGGATAAGACGGTACTCATTTGGACCAAGGATTCTCCTTCCACACCTTGGACTAAGACTGCGTTAGATCCATCATCTATGTCGGGTGCATCTAGCAATAGGTTCCCCGATGTGGTATGGCGTGTATCTTGGAGTCTTGCCGGAAACATACTAGCAGTTAGTTGTGGGGATGGAAAGGTCACATTGTGGAAGGAGAGGTTGAAGGGTGGCTGGGAATGTGTAAGTGAGCTAGCGAGTTAGTTCTTTTTAAAAGACTGTACATTTGAAATTGTCTATTGACGGCGCATGTAACATCATGTGCCATTGGAAACTCTGGGTTCTATGGTCCAAAGACTTTCCATGGACTGGAAGATGATCTTCACGGCAGAACTATATAGAGTTTGATTACCAAAAAATGTGGCGAGTCACACCTTGCCACGCTGCAAAAAGCCACAGCTCTCGCCTATATTTCTAACATAACCATGGGTTTCGCACTGTTTCCCGTATGCAAATTATCGAACAAGAGGACTTTACTTCATTTGTGGGTGTTTATGGTCATAGTCTCTGGAGCCCTCTCTCACCTACCCTCATCTCGACACTTTATCATCCCTCTAATCCACTGGATTTTCTTTGTCACTATGCTATCCGATGATTCTGAGCTCTCAGATCTCTCCTCTAGTGACGATGTTAAACAAACGATAAAGGCAAAAGAGCCAAAAAAAAAGACAACGGGATACAGGCTTCGTAACGTGCTCAAACCTGGCAGAACGACACAATATACTGCGAAAGCCCTATATGGCAAGCTAAGGATTATACCTGTCCCTTTAAATAGTCTGACTATGTTGTACAGACCAAATCGAGGACAATGACATCAATTTAGACCCTGAATACCAACGCGGTGCGTTATTCGTTACTCGTGTCTCTTGTTGCATGGACGCTGTAGCATCGTTGAGGGCGCATAATTGTTTTTCTACTACTGGATGACTCCTAGTGTTCCTCTTGAATGCCTGGATCTGAACAGATATTGTAAATTTATTTATGTCTGCTGTTTCCTCTGTCCGAATTCCTTTGGCGTCAGTCGTCAGCTCTAATCGTTGGCCGTTCAGATGTCGTGTGGTCGGAAGCCAAACAAATAGGTTTAATCGATTCCATCTTTCGCAATTTTTACATTCCTCCTATCATTTTTGGTTCGTGTTCCAACGTCCATTGATTAGTAATATGCCGATTATCAAGTTTTATTAAGCTGTAACGACAGAGGACGACGGGACTGAGAAGTAAGTCGTAAATCTATAGAAATGTGTTGTTTGTTGACTTTCTCCCACCCAAGACGAGTTTGTATTGGTATGCCCATGGTTGTTTCCATTAGAATGATATGGTATATAACTCCAAAGTATAGATGGGAAACAGCGGTTGACGAGTATCCAAAAGTATGAAATTGTTAGGTTATATCCTTTGTGTTGTTGCTCACAAGGTGTACGGTTATGGCATCAAGATTTATTGGAGGCTTGGTGAGTATTCCCTTCTCCGATGAGTCATATTACATTCTCACGGATTCGATGAGTGAAGATCCCTCGCACGTCGTTTCTTCTTACGTTTCTGTTTGCCATTAATTCATTAATTATCATGTTTTTGTTTAATAGACCGCGATCCGTAAGTCACATCTTCCTCTTGAAACAACAGACCACTAAATGTCCGACCAGATTCACCAACGAGAAGCTATGGTTTGTCGATAGTCCTGGTGGCGCCAAGAGAAAGCTATTGCCCCCACCGTACAAGACTCTGTTTCAAAATAAGCAAATCGTTTGTATTGAATACAGTGAATTGCCTCCGGATCTTGAACGAGAGGTCTTCCAGGTTCGAGATTGGACACTGCAGGACCACTTGTCACTTATAAATCGTTTACTAGAGAGTTCAAATGGGTATGGCACTCACGACAGCCGGTATATTTTGTGTCACTTTCGCTATATTGTGGTTAATTGTATTACAGAGAAAATGCAGGCAATCAGCGGTCCATGGCCGGATCTGGTCCGTGAGATTACCAACGAATACTATCTTGGTGTGGACGGTATTTCTGAAAACATGGACTTGAATCATGCTCGGGCTCGAGATTTTCAAAACCTTGCACAGACACTATACTGCATTGACCAGCTTCCAGATCAAGTACATGGCACTACTATGCAGATCGAAAAGTGGCTCACGAGAGAAGAGGAACCTTCAGAAGCTACTCGGAAAAGAATGCATGATGTGTTCAGGATATTCAGGGAAATTGCTAGAAACAAGCAGTTAAGGACACCTCTCAAGAAGCCCAGCCGCGTAGCACCGGCGGAGTTCATCATGATAGGTGTCCTGATTGCCATGTTCAAGGATCGATTTTCCCTTCCACAGCTGTCACAGGCCATCGGTATCTTACGCTCAGAGACCCGAGCTCAGCATGTAGATGTCCGGACGAATTCCAAGGTGTTCAAGACTATGTTCCAGGTGCTCTCTAAGCAGATCAAAGTTTCAACTTTGACGGAAACTCCAGGGGTCTCGATAACTGGAGGTACTTCCGGAGCTCCGGCATCTGGGAATAGTCCTGGGCTTGGGAAAAGAAAGAGGCATGAAAGTGGTAACAAGGAGAGCTCTGATGAGGAACCCTTGCTAAAGTCTCGAGAACCTCCTCGGCAGAGTTTTCCCAAATCTCTGCCTTTAAAACCTCCAGCCCAATCAAATGGTCCATCAAGAGGTCTGGATATCCTTCCACAACATAAAAATCAAGAACACAAACCTGTATGTGCATTGTTTCCAGTTTGGGCTGCTGACCATACAAATGTGATATAGGTATTTTCCTCTTCTTCTCTTCCTTCCAGCAACAATGCCCTTCCTCCTCCAGCAACTGGGCCAAGTAGATTTGCCAGGATACAAGCTGCTAAGACCCAGGCAGCATTGCTTGCTAGAACAGGATCTGGTCCCCCAACTCTCTCCACCACTCATTCCTTACCTCCTCAACAACTTGCTTTTCACTCACCTCACCATTCACAACAAAATACAAATTCCTTGGAGACTATGATGACTGACTTAGTTTCTCGGGAGAGTTACACTCCACCTTATCCGACTCCATCGCTCAATACAACATCTCAGGCACATCATAATGGTCTCCAGTCGCGCCCGATTCAAATTCCCACTCTTACGAATAATGTTACCCGACCTATTCGCCCCGATTATCAGGAAGCCGAACGACATCGACGGGACGGGTCTCTTTGGTCTCCGAGAGATGAACGTAGTGGGGGCAGTAGTCACCGTGAGCCCCCCGGATACAATGATCAGAGCCGTGGTTATTTTGGCGACAAAGGTCCTTACAGCGATAGTGACCGGGGCCGTGACCATATCCGAAGCTCACATTCTTTTCGCGATCCATACCCTAATGCACGTGACCCTAGAAGAGGATCGGGATATCGCGGACACTAATATTTCCCAAGAGGGCCGTTACCTCAGTTATCTTATCTTGTTTGTTCTCTTCGTAGATTTCGCCCAGTCTGAGTCGGGTTGTCTGAAATAAATTCATCCCCGATCCCTCTTCTCGTTGCTTTCATGAATTGCTATTCTTGATGAATTTCATAAACTAGTAAGAGAGCTCACACTTCTCCATTTAATGAACTTAATTTTATACCATGGGATTGGGACATCAGTCCACGATGGTGTAATGGCTAACATCGCTGTCTTTCATAGTAGTGATCACAGCAGCTCGGGGTTCGATTCCCCGTCGTGGAAAATATTTTCCCTCGTACATCTCATGAGCGCCTATGTGAATGTTTCTTTGCTTTCCTCGTTATGTTCGAAATGCTGAAGTGCAAGGTCATAACTCCTCTGAGCAAAGAGTGGGGGAAAAGATCATGCAGATTGTCTAATTATCGCTACATCTAGAGGATATACCAACATTCCTAACCGTGGGTGTATTTATCACTTTTTCTGACCTATCGACTTGCGATATTCCTCTTCCATCTCCGCTTGTATATTAGGAAGGACAGGTTGGTGAGTCTGCGACACGGCACGATCAGATTAGTAAAGCGGAAAGTTACCTGCAGCAAATGTACCTTATATTCCATACTGAATTCCCCTGTCGATGTACGTCAGGACTATAAGAAACAATCTCACAGCAAAATAGCCTCAAACCTTTGCCCTGTGTTACGCCTCGTAATGCACTTGAATATCCAAACATGTCGTTCAGAGCAACCTCCGCTGTGGCCGTGAATTCATCTTCGCGGACTTCGTTATCGATGATAAGTCCGCGACGCTTGTTCAAGCTTCCGATGACAGCGCCTACAAAGAGGATACAAATGTTAACACCTAGCCTAGCCTTCATTCATGTCAGGATGATGATAAGGCGTACTTTGGAACTCGACAGGGGCGACCACTTCGACTTTCATGATGGGCTCTAAAATAACAGGTCTCGCTGCCCGGTATGCCTCCCGGAATGCTCCGATGGCGGTAAGCCTAAACGCAAGCTCTGAGGAATCTACTGCGTGATACGCGCCATCTTCCAAGACAAAGCGGCAGCCAGTCACTGGGTTTCCCGACAGAGCACCTTTCTCTAAAGCTTCAAGGAAACCCTGGTTGTATTAGTAAAATACATCAGCTAAGAGTTCGCGAGACTGTTATTGGGGTCACCTTCTCTACAGCGGGAATGTACTGCGTTGGAACATTTCCACTCATTACTAAGTTTTCAAATGCGACGTCCTTGCCGGTCTCCGCGTCAGGTTCCATTGGTTCGATACGACCAACAACACGACCGTACTGGCCAGCGCCACCAGTTTGTTTCTTGTGGGTATAGGAGAACTTGGACTCGTTCTGGATAGTCTCCCGAAATGCCACTTGAGGTTTCCCTGTGATACATTCCGTATTGTATTCACGCTTCATGCGCTCGATGTAGATGTCAAGATGAAGTTCGCCCATGCCCGAGATGATGGTCTACGATCAGGGAAGTAAAAACATGTCTATGAATGAGACGAATATACTGGGGCACGCACCTCTTTGCTTTCTCGATCAATATGAACCTTGAACGTCGGGTCTTCCTTTTGGAAGCGGTTAAGAGCTCGAGAAAAGTTGGGCGTTTCCTGTGCAGCAGGCTTGATAGCAAGCGAAATTACGGGTTCCGGAACAAACATTGACGTCTTCGCAGACATCGCGTTGAGGAAAACTGCCAGTAATGCTGAGAAATATCAAACCTACCATGGTGTAACTCGTGGCACCGTCGTTAAAAGTGTCGCCTGTAGAACAGTCGACTCCAAAAATCGCGCAAATTTCTCCGGGACCAATTGAATCGATGTCCTATACAACGTTCGAGCAGCTGACAGGATTTTCGTCTTTTCCAAGCGCACCTCCATTTCATTGCTGTGCATCCGCACCAGACGCGGCACCTTGATCTTTTTCCCGGTGCGCGCGTTCCAAATCTGGCCACCTTTCCTTAGGCTGCCTTGGTATACTCTCATGTAAGTGAGCTGGCCATATTGTCCCTCTTCAAGTTTGAAGGCGAGACCGACGAAGGGAGCTTTCGCTGCCGGTACCAAGGAGACTTGGGCGTGCGGCCCTGGTTTTCCATCTTCAAGCTCGGGTGGGTCCCGTCGCGCAAGGTCAGTCGCTACGACAGGCGCCTCCGAAGGGTTAGGCAGGTAAGCACAGACACCGTCCAAGAGGACTTGCACACCCGTGTTTTTGATAGCAGAGCCTAAGAAAACAGGGGAGAACTTTCGAGAAATGGTGGCACGTCGAATAGCCTGAACAAGCTCTGATACGGTAATCTCGCTATCACTCAAGAAGAGATCAGACAGCCCTTCGTCAACCTCGGCAACTGTTTCGATAAGCTCGGAACGTTTTTGCTTTGCAAACTCTAGGATGTCTACGGGTATTTCGTCCGATTCGACTACGTCGACCCTAACGACTTCATAAGCTCGTGATGACGTTGGATAAGTTTATCGAGGACCATACCCCTTGATTCCTTCGTTATAAACGGCTTTCCATCGTACCAGGTCGACGACACCCTTAAATTGGTCTTCCAAGCCAATGGGAATATGCACTGCCGCGGCGCCCATTCGTAACTTATTCCGGATTTGATCCACTATACGCCATGGATTTGCACCAGGGCTGTGAATCTCATTCAAACACATACGACTGGACAAGAAGATAAAACTGACCGATCCATCTTGTTGACAAACGATATTCGAGGAACATTGTATCGTCGCATCTGACGATCTACAGTGATGGTTTGACTCTAACGTGACGTCGGTGAATAGCTCTTCTGTCTAGTAACTTAGACACTAACTTGGACTCCAGCTACGGCACATAAAACAAGGATGGCACCATCCAGCACCCTCAGAGCACGCTCTACTTCAATCGTGAAATCTACATGGCCTAATAAACGGACCAGAATGTCAACAAACAAACAAGAACGAAAATATCAATGAAAGTTTACCAGGTGTATCAATAATGTTAATAGCATACTTTTGTTTCTCTCCTGTCGTAGGTACTGTAGCATTCCAGTCGCAATAGGTAGCTGCGCTTTGTATGGTAATGCCTTTTTCCCTCTCAAGTTCCATGCTGTCCATTTTGGCTCCGACAGCATCGCGACCTCTCACCTACCAAATTGTGCAGCCAGAATGTTTGGAATCAATGCAAGACTCCTGTGGACTCACTTACTTCATGGATTTCTCGGATCCTACCAGTATAAAATAATATTCGCTCCGTGAGTGTCGTCTTTCCAGAATCAATATGAGCGGAGACACCAATGTTACGCTGGTAAGCCATGCGGGTGACATCTATGGACGTGAGCTCAGGCAAGGCTGGTCCTTGGTCGACCTTGGCTGCAGGTTTGGGCTTGACTGCAAGCGCAGCAGCAGCCGATGCATGTCGTACCCATGTAAGTCGTCCTTGTGATTTCTGGTGTAGGGACAAGACGACTCCTAGTCGCCCGGGCGCAGGCCCATGGGGATGCAAAGCACGGGAACAGAGCTCAGAGAGCTCAAGTGCCAGGCGCATGATGGAGACCCCTACTGTAAGAAACGGAATAAATTGAGTATCCCTACATCATGCAAATGTGAAACCTTTAGCTGCCAGCAGGTTCTCCCAGCACCGTCTCAGAGGCAGTAAATTTTTTTTTGGGAGATGTTTACTACCGTGGTCGCGATGCTTGTTGTAGTGGGTGCCTATGAGTCCCAAGCCTTACATCCTATACTGCAAACTCACCCTTATTTCTGCGTCGGCCCACATCAGGGCGGGCCTATGCCTCATCGGATTAAACAAAATCCTTCTACGTAACCGAGAGTGTAATGTTTTGCACTGACTCATATCCTATCACTGAAAGTAACATCCTCTAACAAAACTATGCACAAATAGTCACAGCTGGTCTCTAGGTTGAGGATGAATAACAATAGCGCTTGAAATAGCCGATGGGTAGCCCACAGCTATGTATTGGGAGAAAGACTTAGTTAGGCAGAAGAACTTTGAGAATTGAACATTTGAAGTTGGTTTAAAGTCCGATGGGCGTAATTAGTGCTTCCTAATCGAGTCAGCCTGCTGACTCCCTCCTACGAACCTCACCATAAACACACAATGGCAGTAATTGAGAGCGATTTAAGTGACATACAGTTTCTCGGAAATTGGAACTCACAGCAGTCTTCCTCTGTCTCCTCCTTTGTTTCAGGTTAGTTACATGACTCCTGTTTCACCCTTAGCATGAGGCCACACACTCAGAAATGCACTTCAGCGATAGTACTCACTCCAGAGAGCTCACCTTCTGACGCTCCTCGCACCTTTTCTCGAAGCCAGACTTCTGTTGTACACGTCGGTCGCATGCCCGCGGCCGATTCTGCGCTGCCCGCAGACGACAGCGCGACCTTTTCCAATCCTGTGATGTCCCGCAACCATGCGAAAATCACATTCGCTGACTCTGGATCTGTGAGTGAACTATAGAAGCTCCAGCTCAAATTGACGGTCAGTCAGGTATTTGTAATCGACACTAACTCCCATCATGGGACCTGGATAGCCCGTTCCGCCGGAGAGTTCAAACTCGCAGGAGAAAGTCCATTCCAATTGAATGATGGAGATAGACTCACGTTTGGAAAGGAGGTACAGAGGAACGGCATTGTACGTATCACCCACCCACCGTGTTACTCTTCCCCGCTTCAACACAGAAACCCAGCTCCATAGTCCGCTCACCGTTACCGTCAAACTTCTTCAAAGTGCCTCCACTCCATCTTCAATGTCTATATCCAGCACCAGCGTCTCACCGGCCAATAAATTCGCTTCACCCAGACCGCGCAACCGTTTCGGCCTCGACTCCTCTTCCGATTCTGATGCGTCCTCCGATGAAGGGGGCTCTCACGAACAAGACCCCTGCAATGGTTCCGCATATCTTCCTTTCCAACGCCCAGATGGCAGTCTTTCACCCTGGGGCGGTCCAGAGTCTCACAAGATCACCGCTGTCGCCCAGTCGGAATCAGACTCACCTATCTGCAAGACTCATGCTTTTTCCACGTCACAACTTTCTTCCCCTCTGCCGATCCCCGCATCTCCTATCGATTGCCCCAGATTCCCCTCGGACTTATTGTCTCCCCCTGGGCTCGAACTTGAAGGAATGAGTATACCCGCCAACACCGCTCACGAAGGGAATTCAAGCTCTAATATTCACCAAAGTCACCCCCCTCCTTGGAGGCGCTTAAGTGAAAATCCTTGGCCTAACCTATCTATATTTGACCGCATGCCCGACCTTTTACAAGAACCCCCCCGTAGAATCGGACGTCTCTTAAACCCATTGTGGATGCGCGCTTCCATTGTTGCAGGTGGTGACGAAAGAGGGAAGAAGCCAAGTTTATTGAGTAGGCTCCAGAATAGGGGTGATACAGCGGATGCCTTTCATGAAGTTCACGATCATGATGTGAACCACGACCAGCTTCACCATGGCTTCTCCCCAAGCATTAACCACCATGGTCCGCACCTTCATGGCCATGGCCATGGCCACGGCCACGGTCACGGCCGACACGGCGTCAGATTAGATGCAAACTGGGGATTTTACGGACATAACAGTGATGTGATGAAGCAAGTTAAGACACTCGACGAACGGCTTGAAGAGCTCAAAAAGGAAGTGGAGAATCTGAAAACAAAGGGGGAAAATAACGAAGTAAGTAGATTCATTTTGCTCTTCATTCGACTTCTTTTCCGTTTCATCGTTACGACCGTCCCGCTGATCACCGACATGTCCCTCAGAAGCTAGATGTCGTCTTCTCCAGATTGGACGAGCTTTCTAACCAGCTCGGGGATAAGATTGCTGAGAGTGTGAAGCTCTCTCAACAGGCCTCCTTTGCCGAAAGTGTTGAGTTTGAGGCTTTAAAGGACAGTGTTGCATCACTGCAGAATGACATGTCTATCCTTAAAGCGCATAAAAGCGCAATGCAGACTGACATCAGATTTATTCGTGCCAATCACGAAGAACTTACGAGCAGCGTCAAAGACAACACCGATAAACACACGAGCGACACAGCAACACTCTCGGGGGACATTCTCAGAACGCGCCAAGATGCTCTGTTACTTCGAGCCGAATTTGAGGCTTCGAGGAATCAGACTGCAGATAGTATGCAGGATCTGCTACCGCTCAGGACCAATATGTCAGATCTAAACAGCGGTATTGAGACTTTACAGAGCACTATCCAGTCCGTGAATACTTCCCTGACTGATATACAAGGGGAGATCCATGGTCAGTCGCCTTCCTGGTTGAATTTAATTTAATTGTTTCTTTGTTGTTTTCTTTCCCTTTCCTTCCCCTCCCTAAAGTGGCAGTCTTTCAAATTGGTGGCTTAACTTTGATCATAGCCATGAAAAGGGCACACGCCTCAGCAGAACAAGACCTGCTCCCCCATATCAAAGAGCAAGTGCGGAATGAGGTAAAGGCCTTGATAGAACAAGGGGGAGAGGTGAATAATTATCCATCCGCTACGCTGTTTAAAGTCTAACGATCCTCTCTTCCCTCCTTCTTTCAGTTATCCCAGGTCATAGGCAAGCGCAAACGTGACGACGAATTCCTTGACACGCCCGCCGCTGGCGATCTTCCCACTACTTCTGTATCTCGACCACGGAAACGCCTTAGGATGGTCGTCGACGTCGCTGTTGCCGGTGCGCTCGGTGCGCTCGGCACTTGGCTCGGGCTCGCCTTCCTCTGAACACCCGGTGTCCTAAGCAGACCTTCGCGGACTCGGCATGGTTTCCGTGATGGCGCTGCTTTCGTTTACGTGAAATAGATCATCGGTGACTCAAGTTATGGCGCTCTATCAAGCCAAGGATGCAGTCACCGTGTTGTTCAACCTGTATTTAGGTCTGTTGTTCTCAGAGTGGTCATGTCTGTTTTGATGGCTCTTTGCACTTATTGTACCATCACGTTTTCGATTTGATTCTCTTTACACCACTATTCCGTCTACAGCGTAGTTGTATGTATTATCATCGCGGTCAGAATGCATAACAAGTGTTATTTAAGAAAAGACAAGGAAGCCAACATAAATTGCTTCGTTTGAGGGTGGGGTGTGATTCAGGCAAAGTCTGACAAATCTAGAGGCAACAAAACTTAATGGCTGCCTGCGTACGCCGTTGTGCATATGCTGAGATTCAGTACGACAGATAAGCCTCGATCACTTGAGCTCATGCGCACAATATAATTAAAATAGCAATAATTCCCTCCCTATGAAGGAAAGATTCAGGAAGTGCGGTGTCATTGTGTGGCTAAAACCGGAAAATGCCTTGCAGCAGTCTGACACAATTGATGAGTAACGTTTTGACTCAAACACTTGTAGTTTATGTAACACCCGACACCCTCCTTCCTACCCACATCTCAATGACGTGCTCAAATCACTGATCTTTGTATAGAGTTCAGCCGCAACTGAAAATCAGGTAAATATAGCCAATCTCAATGAATCTATGAATACACAGGTGTAATACAAATGAGAGATCCTAACAATCAAATGGAAAAGCGATGCGTCAGACCGGGGATATATTATTGCAGAAAAAGAAAAGAGAGAAAAAAAAAAAGAAAAAAAATTTTTTTTTATCCGCCATCCGCCTCCAGTTCAAGTCACGATCTCTCGACAACTTGTTTTGCGCGTGCTATGCTATCCCTCGAGATGATCGAGGCTCACTGAGCTAGTAACAGTAGTAACAGTTTTCCCCGCCTGGCGAGGAGTGAGACTCGCTGCTGCACGACGTATGCGTGACGAAGGCGATAGTAACGAAGGTTTGGCCGAGCCATTTCCATTTAAATAAGGGTGAAAACGTGAGGAAGGACTTTGATCATCCGTTCGATGAGATTTCGTGGAAACCTCAGGAGGTAGATATCGGTGAGGTGAAGTGGTATAATAGATCTGATTGGCCGGCCTCGCAGGGACGAGGTCAAGCTCATCGCGCGGGATGAGAGGAAGGTCCATGTCCTTTTTCGGGTTGAATAGTGTTGGTGGTATAGCACCAAACATTCTATTCTCCGATAATGTACGTTCTTGGAAGTGATGTTCTGGGACGCCAACACCATGCCTCCGCGTCCAAGGATCGGAATAATCAATCGGGGATTGGCTAATAACAACGGCGCTAAGTTGCGGCGTTTAGCATTAACAAAGGAATTCAGACATACCTCCGCTCTCCGTCCTGTCTCGTGGCCCGAAGGTCTTCCACGGATTGTCGGGCCTTTGCAACAGTAGCTCGTAGGCGAGACAACGGGTCAAGTTTTGAAATATTATTGCAAGATTTAGACGAGGGAGATACACTGCCGTTGGTTGTGGTGAACACGTCGTGCCTGCGTTTTTTAGTTTCGGGTTCCTCAAAAGGCCTGTGCATGGCGGATAAGAGAGATTTCAACTCAACCGAGAATCCAGCTTACCCGGCGGAAGGGGCCAGACCATTTGGCAGATCACAAGCATGATGTCTCTTCATCGGCGGCAACCGTGGTTGTATGCAACGTTCCGCGATGGAGGTCGTACGAAGAGTTTCGGCAAACGAGGCGACCTTAGACGGTATGCCTTTGACACTTAGAATGAACGTCGCATCTGATGGAACAGATGCACGAAGTTGACAAAGCATCAGGTGAGCTAGACGTTCCGGAACTGCCTTTACATAGAAATCTGGATAAGAGGGGGGATGTGAGCGCTGCCGTATGGATCACGTAATATTCAGTGTACCTCGACCGCCAGACAGATCTGCATTTAGCTCTGTCCTTAATAACAAAGCATCTGAATTTGACGCAAGCCAGCCCTCGCTGACATATTTCATGAATGTTTCGAACGCCGACCTGGACCGTACGAGTTAATAATGGAACAAGACAATGGCAGGCGACTTCTTACCGTTGATCGACGATGTTTGACCCATCGAAACCAGGGAGCTTCTCTGGGAGCTTGTCGATTTGACAGACTTGTCGTGTTTCTAGCGCAAGGCTATTAATGTGACCTAGCATGACGGTCATGATCTTCCCGTACAATGGCCAATCAACTGCAATCTGGTCAATAACCCGTCTTGTATATGGTATATGATGCTCACATGAGGCGCCCTGGGTTAGTTCGCAACTACTAATCCACTCGTCCAAACTCGTATCCCATGGCTCAAAAAACATTTTGAATACATCTGGAAGAATTGAGCAATCTCTTATTAGACTTTAGGTGAGGGAGACTAACCATCCATCGAAACCCTATCGACAAGGCTACCCACAGTATCCACGGGCAATGATTGAAGCACCGCCGAGAATTGATCATCAAAGTGACGACCGTCGTTGGCGAACATAAGTGTCTGCCAAGAATTGATAGTCCCTCTGTCTTGAAGCTTGTTCAACTCCAGTGATATGGGTCTAAATAGCTCCCCAGAAGACTCTGTCCATTGTAATAGCAAGGCAGTTGGGACATAGTACCGGTCGGCAGGTAACAAAGACGCAAGGGTTCGTATACGTGATACGTCAGCTTGAATTGCACTGATTCACACAGTGAGCTGGTTCACGTTGAAAAATGACAGCGCAGAGAACTGACCTTTTATCAGTGGATGGTGTCATGTCAATAACGATGATTCCCGGGCCATGTCTAGGACCTGTGGGCTTCGAGCCAGTCTCTGGAATCAACACCCGATACAAACCCGGATGTTCTGTTGAAGACTCGGTATTATCAGCACCAAACTTCAATCGAAGCCACTCGGCAGTGCTCGTGTTCTCCGATGTCGTCGATAGCCACACTTCCCAACCACAAGGCAGCGGATTGCTGGAGTAGAGGCGATCCATAACTGAAGATAAAAAGGTACTAGGCTCCCAAAGTTTGAGACGTATTGCCTCCGCCTGTTGGTATGGAGATAAATACACCAGATTGGAGTCATGATGAGTGACCAACGAACCTCTTTAATGGCCACCAGAGTTGCTTCGTCGTCAGCCCGCTTGATAGACCTTCTCGCCTGTTTCCGCAGACTAGTGCTTGAAGACGCCTGCGACGTTTCTTCCCACGAAACAAGATCCTCCTCAATATACTCCGACTTCCGTTTCCTCCTGCCCACGTTGGTGGCAGTGTTACTAAGGCCCATATCCCGAATACTACGCTTGAACTGCTCCTTTCGTTCTCGCCTAAGCTCTCGAGCATGCCCACGACTCATGACGTTTCGTTTCCAGAGTGTAAATACCCTGGAGATGGTATGGGATTTGAGATGTCTGTCTGCTTGTGCCTGTGCTACTGCCACGGCACGTCGGAGTTCTTGTTGTTGTTCGAATAACAATTCCTCTTTCGTCGGACGAGGCGGCGACGCAGTCCTTGGCGCAGATACATGACTATCTGGGCTAACAGGTTTCGCCAATGATGCTCCTGATTTGTCTGCGGGAACAGAGGGAGGAGGGGGGAGGGAAGAAGGACGCTGGGTCTGACTCGAAGGGATAGGTGCCGCTGGCGGTTGAGGAGTATGCAAGGAGGGAGGGGTAGCAGTAAACACAGACTCGGTGCGTGACACAGGAAGCGAGACTTTTGCGGGACCTGGTGGTACCGGAAAGGGCTCTGGGGAGGTGGTCCATGAAGGTACTTCAGGTGCGGAAACTGATGCAGGAACATGAGGGGTAGGCTTATGAGAAAATTGTGAAGGTGTCACAGCGGGGACAACAGATGGGTGGGGGAAAGTAGGGACCTGTGAAGTTGGTGCTCTGGCACTACTGTCGCTAGTAGGATGAACTGCGGGTTTCTGATCGAAGACACCCCATTTTGACGTCGAAGAGGAGAAGGGAGCAGACGGTGGGACCGAGGGTTGAGAGAACGAGAATGAACTAGGCACACTGGGAAGGGGAAGAGAATCCTGGCTAGGTTTCCGCTCAGCTACTTTCGCGGATACCCGAGGCTGTGCCGGAGGCAAAGCGTCAAGCTCTTGCAACGTCCATGTTGTGTACGCTTTGTCAAAGCGACCATCAACAACATCAATATCTGCGAGTTTGCCTTGTTTTGACTCAACAAGACTCATAGAGTGGCGCTGCGACAT
Organism: Ramaria sp. MG151; assembly: GCA_003314545.1. Lineage (NCBI taxonomy): Eukaryota > Fungi > Basidiomycota > Agaricomycetes > Gomphales > Gomphaceae > Ramaria > Ramaria sp. MG151. The sequence goes on along the minus strand of QMFG01000915.1, from coordinate 37,532 downwards.
CTGGCTCGCATCTGGATTTTCTATGACCTTAGCACATCTAACCCCTTACGCATAAATCACTCACGCTCGAACTTGCTACTCTTGTTGAGCTGGACGGCCGTAGCTGACCCTGATTCGTCGGTTTCATCCACAATAACCATTCCGAAACGCTGAGCAACTTCCGTCGTCTTTTCTTCATCGTCCATTCCTAGCATCTCCATCAGGTCCCTCGTAGGCATCGGCCTATGTCGAGCTGTATAAGCCTTCCACAATGCATGTATCGCACCCTTCCGAACGCCTCCAAAATGATACTCCAGTAAACACCCCATGAGATAGCTAGTTCCTTCATTCTGTACCCGTTTGAAAAATCTCGTAAAGGCGTTCAGACACGCCTCGTTATTGCGAAACTTTAGTTTTGCCGCACGATGGGCTTGCGGACGTCGTTCAAGGTGCGTGTTGCGTTGAGCGTACGAGCGAAACTCCAGTGCCGTTTGAAGAACTGGATCCAAGAATATTTGAGGTGCGAGGGACTGAAGACGCCTCATAGAGTTGGTGTCCCGAATATGCGCCAGGATATAGTATGAGCGAAATTCCGCCTCATTTGGTGACTCAAGTTTGCCCTCATTATCATCGTAAAACTCCATGAGGCTTTGAAGTGCTGTATGTCAAGTTCCTGAGCGTTATAGATATGTTCCGGTAGAAAGGGGACGACGGACTCTTCATCATTTGCTCGACTTCCTGCCGATAGTCGAATCCACGGACATCATCTCTCTCACAAAATCTGTGGACTGCGAGTATGTGGAAACGCGCAATGCGCTCGAAACATTCGACAGCGATCGGGCCAGTATCATGCTGAATAGTGAAGTCCGTGCGAATGGCACGAGTTCGGTCGCGGATGAATGCATACGTCGCTTCGAGTCCGTGCTTGTCCAAAAGTTCATAAAACAGGTAGTCTAAAGTCATCTGAGTGAAAAGTTCTCATTAAGAATATCCGCGAAAAGCCATTTCAAAATCCCAGCTTACCTTCAAAACCTCAGGTGGCCGAAGATCACTCTCCAATGGTTCATCATTACCAGCCGCTGACCGACGATATTTCTTGACTGCTCGTGAATGATCAATACGTTTCGGATTCGTCTCTGGAATCTATCCAGAAGATAGTCAGCAGCATAATCCCCTTAGACTTACCACCACCCATAACAAGCCTTATCGAATATGTCCAGAGGTGCATACCTTTTCCCAGTCATCCACGTCTTTCTGGAACTCCCGTTCGTGCCGCTCGTACTCGGGACACATTTCCAGACACGTCCCAACAACGGTGATCGCACCAGTCAGGTCCGTCCGGTGTTCCGGATCCGATATTAATTTGTGCTTGATTGAGTGTGCTCGCATTGACGGGCGCAAAGCTTTCAGCTGCAGGATCGATGTGTACGCGTTAGACACAGGAGGATCAGACCTAAAAGCCCAGGGTACTCACTTCTAAGAAACGGTTCCCGGGGAAGCGCTGGTCAGTATTGTACTTTCCCTGTTCAATTTCACGTTGAATGTTGGGAGGAACACAATACGGCGGTACGTCCTTTGGTGCCTGTGACGACACAGGACTGGAAATTGCCTGCGAGTCCATAGATTTCCACCGAGGACGTTGTTTTTGTCGTAGTCGTGTAGTCACAACATGTTCGCCTCCACGAGTAGATGCCGAGATGGCAGGGGTAGGGACTCCAGGCTGAACTGGCGGTTGTGGCGAGCTTTGACCAGGAGGCCCGAAGACAGACTTGGGAGCAGAGTATACTTTTCCATTGGGTGATTGGGTATTTCCGGTCGAGACTGATGGTATAGAAGGCTGTTGAAATGAACTGGAGGATGACCTCCAGAATGCAGACACAGGTCCAGAGAACGCTGACTTGGGGGTGAATGCTGCTGCCCCCGCATTCAACGTAGACTCTGTGAATGGCGAAAACCCCGAGACAGAGCCTTGTCCCGGAGAGTGAGCTGTTGTGCCAAATGCTGAAGTGACCGACGGGGTTGAAGCAGGCCCAAAACCTGAAAAGGGCTGAGTATGATCCGGATCTATTATAGCGCCAAATGCATTTCTTTTAACTGGTGACGCTTTAGGAGTTGTTGTGAATGCAGAGGCGGCGAATGCAGATGCTTTGAAGGGACTTGAAGATCCCTATGTCGGACCCATAAGGCGAGAGCTACAGCGAAACACAGAGGGTTCACACGTACAACTTGTCCCGTACTGGGACTTCCAAAAGCGGGAAGAATGCCGTTATTCTGTGTCTCTGGTGGGACGTGAGTCTTGGAGAAAGCCTAAGTTGCCCGTATAACCCGTGATGAGAACTGCAAGATCTTTTCACGTACAAGACCGTTCACGCCGTTCGTGCCGCTGTTCCCAAAAGACGCAGGGGTCTGCGAACTCGTCTGCTGCTCTTCATCCTGCGAGTGCGCTGCATCTTCGCGTCTCCAGGTCCTGTTACGATATTGGGCAGCCGCGTCTCCCGCACCCCCACCGCGGTGGGGCTTCCTCACACCCCTCTTCACCCGTCCCCCTAGACTCATATTTCGTCCTCTCGGCTGTCGCGTATAGCTGTTACCATCAGCGCCAGAGTTCATGTCTGGCCACTGGGCTCTGTGGCAAGGGACAAACAAATACAATTACGTAACCGTCGTCACGTAAACACCCCATCTGGTCATTCTAATGTCAAACGATGTCTGTGGTGCACTATGCAGCACGATATGCTCTATCTGCACGATTGGATGCTTTGAAATCTGCGCTGCTTGTTCGATAGACTTCAGTACCTACAGTATGTCCTTTTTTTGGTATTTATTCTAGCATCAGAAGCCCATAGGTTTTCAGGGCATACAAACATGGAGAGACTAGGAACCAAATCGTGGTGGTGCTTTAGATCCAGCCAAGGCACATATGAGGGAGAAGCCGAAGACACGGAGCATCTTCCACATGAGCGACAACCTCTTCTCAAAGACTCACAGCCTGAGACGCAGCCCGTCATGGCAGCGTCAACGACAGCAGCTGCGGATTGACAGATGGCACAAAGGAAAATCTAGAAGACTGTAATGAGTTAGTTCTGTATCATTTCGGCTCTTCATGTGACGCAATCCTATCGTAATACGTATGTATCGGATTATACTATAAGTCATTTGTTTCTCGTATGTCCAACGCTTCCATGTACACCAGCCAGACATGCTGACATTAGTATTCTGGATAGAGGAACCAAACCACCTTTTATCGCCATACCTGTAAATGTTTCTAGGAATCACTGAAGACCTATAAACGAGGATTACCGCTATCGTTGATTACGCTTTTGGTGTATTATCACTGATCAGGGCTTGGGCTTTTTTTTTCGTCACGATTCGGAGTTCTGCCATAGTGAACAAAAAGCTCAACGTAGATGGTCTAAGCGGCCCTTGGATATTCCCTAAATAAACCAAAATTGCAGCCTGGATTGCAGGCAGAAGAACTCTCACTGTCTTATCCTTATTAAGATCTTGTTAGTCTTGGTGAACCCAATGCACCGGGTCCGACGGATTCATTTCCGTTTTCTGAGTGAGGGTTTAACAATGCTCACTGTGGCGCAGTCACGTGACCGTATCCAGCTTCAAGTCATGCTGTGTCACATCTGGCGCACTCGCGTTTTCCGTGGTCCCTCTACACTGTTACGCACCAATGCCCCAAATATATCGAGACATTCCTCAAATTTCACCCAATCTACCATCATAAGAACTTTAAGCTCTAGCTCGCAAAGGAGGGCTAACAGCCATCGGACCCAATTCAGCTCTCAATTCCCTGAAGAATTAAAGCCGCAAAACTGGAGTCCCAGGATCCAATTAGCAGCCCTCGCCGTCGCAGGAGGCAGTGTTTATTATGTCTACCAGTGAGCAACCCTCCGACAAATCTACACAAGAAATATATGGCTCAATTTCTAGACAGCTTAGAACAGGTTCCAATGACTGGTCGCTGGAGATTCATAGACGTCACCCCGCAAGAAGAGCATAAACTAGAAACGCAGACTCACCAGGAGCTCCTGAGGGAATTCGAGGGCAAAATTCTCGATCCATCGCATCCGGTCTCACTATACGTGCGGAAGGTCGTGAACCGTTTACTGGAGGCTTCTGAACTTGGACGATTAAAGGATGAGGGTGACCTCGGAACCCCTGGAGATACTTGGGGCAATGATCCTACGCTTGGAGACATGCAAACTTCTGATGGGATGAACACGCCACGGACACAGACGTGGAAATTGCTTGTTGTAAATGATTCGACAGTCAATGCAATGGCTAGTAATGGTATGTACCACCGTTTCTCATTTGGGTTTCGCCTCAGGATATTCTTGTAGGCACTATTGTAGTGTTCGTCGGAATTTTACCCTTTTGTGGAGGCGAAGACGGCCTTGCTGCTGTGATCGGCCATGGTGACAGTCCTTTTTGTTCTAATGATCAAGGTTGCTGACGTGCCCCTTCAACCAACAGAAATTGGACATGTTGGTAAATATGGCGCTGACATGATGCGCTGACATCCCTCACTACTTCCGCGTCTATAGTTGCCCGACATTTCGCTGAGAGACTGTCATCCATGACAGTATTCACATCCATCGCATTCCTCATCGACTTTCTGCTCCAGTCTACGTTCAACATCGGAGGCATCCTCACGACACTTACTTTACAGTTCCGTCTTTAGCAGCTGCTTGTTTCGATAAGCTTATTCATTTTGTTCTCAACAGGCTTCCGAATTCGCGGAAACAGGAATTAGAAGGTCTGCAGGATGATGACCCTCCGTTTTCCTCTTTTGCCTGAGCCTTGACAGCGGACCAGATAGGACTAACCATAACAGCCAGAGCCTGTTTCGATCCCGAAGGCGCTCCTCAGTACTCTTGTTTATTTTCTGTCTACGCTCTGCGTTGATTCACCTCCACATATCAGGGTGCAGAAACGCTTAGCCGCGCTTCAGAAACAGCAGACGGGAAAAAACGAGGGCGTCGGATTGTTGAACACGCATCCGCTGTACAAGGAACGTATTAGGGTAAGCCGACCCTCTAATGGATCGATTTGCATCGCCTGCTCAATGTTTCGCACCAGATTCTTGAGGCGCTTCTTCCCAATGCATATGCGATTCGAGCAGCGAGTTCATCCTGTGGTGGAATGGAGGAGAGATTCAACGCCTTTGTAGAGACGATGACAGATGGGTTCCAGGAGTGAATTCAAGGGTGTACACAGACAAAAAGCTACTTGAGTACCACTTTTCGGCGAGCTTTTTTCCCAGGCTTAGGCTTCGGCTGTCTGTCTCGGCTAAAATAAGCGGCGTGACATGTGACTGAATGAAGTAGTCGATATGCTATAGGCATAGGTAAATGGCTAAAATTGATCTGTAGATCAATCTCAACACTGTCAACGACGTCCTTCCAACCTCGGTACCTAGCCACTGGTCTCCACGGCGTGGGAAAATACTAGCTCCACCTATTTCATTCGTAAATTTCACATCCTTACCCCCCCCTATTCCTCACCTCCAATGGTTGCAATGTACGTTTATGTTCCAATACTGGCGTTCTCGACGCCTGATATTATTCCAGTATCAACTGTCTCTACCTGACCACGGTACGCTATGCCTGCTAAATCGTGCCTTCAGCTGCTCAACACCTTCCTGGACCAGACGATTTTCATTCTCGGGGGTGCAGTCGGTGCGTTACGTTTTTTTTTGCAATCTGTACTATGCGGGGAAAGTGACGACGGTCGTGGTGGTGGTGGTGGTGGTCTGAGCAGCCGTGATACTGCTCGTTGCGAACAAAATCTCGCAGTTCACGTCGACGACGAAGAATAAGCTCAAATCGATGGGATATGATGTGTCGCACCAGGGTGTTGCGGTGCAGACGCGGAAGCGCTTCAATCGCGAGGACTATGTGGATGCAACGCAGAGGTGGGGGGGTTTCTCTCTTTAACCGTGCTTTGTGAAGCTAATGTGTTTTTTTTGTTTTTTTTTTCTGCTGCAGAGGATTGGTGAAGGCGTGGGGAGCTTCATCGTATGGCAAGGCTGAGGCCGAGTCTGCCGCATTACACGTAAGATATACCCTTCGAGTAAGGTGGCACCTCCTGATGGCACCCCCTGCTGCAGACGCCAGAGGCCGCCAAGAAGTCTCGCAGCCAAGTGTTTTCCCGGGTGGATAACAAGCAAAAATGACAAACGTCGTCGCGTCACGCGATGCATGCATGCACTGTTTTCATACCTCGTTTCTGTGTCATTTATTCGATAGTGTATTGGGGAGAAATTGCTCTCTGTTTTTATGACGTTAGCTCAGTCTCAAATTATCGACTCTTGGAGGAGGGGTTTCTATCGGGTTGGAGGGTGTTTCCCACCAAAATCCTGCTGCCTTCATTGGCATTTCTGTCCCCTCTTTGTAAATGTATATTCCGTTGTCCTGTTTTTACGTCATCTTTTGTGAACTTCGTTTTTTATTCAGTGTCTCCGCTCCGCGTTTGTTTTTCGCTTTTTGCTCTCCACCGGTCTTTGCTATTTACATACACGATTACGGACACCGCATCTACCCGTACCTACGCTTTCATCCTCTCCGCTTCATCACATCACCGCCAAACAACGCCGCTCGCTTGCTCGCACTGACATCCCGCACGCTGAAGCGTACTTCCGCTTACTCAACGATTCGATTTTGATTGATTGTCATCGTGTGCGGTGTGTTACAATTTCTTTTGTGCCAAGGCAGCGTGTTAACTACTTGGGATTCATTTCTTGGATACCAAAAATGTGGCATATTGTTTTCAATACAATACCTTATTGTATTTATTGCTTTGAATGTCAATGTAGATGTGTTAATCTTTTAGTAATGCTCATCAGATTCAGAGCATACTCATGGCAAAGAATTCAGATTTAAATGCTACTGTCCAAAAATTGTAACCAATGTATGCATGCTACACACATAAGCAGGATTTATCATCTTAAATAGTGGAATTATTTCATGAGTGTTGTCCTTTTGCAATGATGTCTACTTGAGATTTGTATATACACTAATATTTTGTTAAGAACTGAGACATACATATATCAAAGTAGAACTCAATATTTGATACAGCTGGGGTTTGGGACCTTGGGCCAAGGTTCAGTGACCAAGTTCAACAGGACTTGGCTTTAGCTTATGTGCTGTGCCAGCCTGTTCCTGTATTTTGGACAAGACCCAAGGACACCCAAAGTTCAGGTGTGATCTTAGCAAAGGTAGAGATTGAGAGAAGAGAACATGTGCTATTAGTGTATCTTAGTCAATATTAGAACTGAGGTCTGGTGAGGGTCTTATATATGAAGAGGATTGGGAATCAGGGGCTGAATGACTGAGGTCAGAGTTGTGAACTAATAATGGATGAAGATTAAATGTGATCAGAAATAGATATGAAACAAGTTTGAAACAGATGGCACTTTGAGCCTGGGGGACCAAAAGCTCAGAGAGGGCAAATTCTAATGTGTTCACTGGATATGTAATCTCATAAGTATTATACATTTTTTATTTTTGCTCTTATGGCTTTCTCCTACTGAATTTTTTCCAAGTGTTGTTAATAGCCAGTCTCACAATGACTTATTTACAAGTGCTTTTTTTTTCCTTGCCAGATTTTAAATTTGTATCAAATTATTCAGCATTTAAAACCCATACCTGAGTCTTGGAGGCCCAAAAATTTCTCATAGATTCAAAGACTTGTCTCAGACTATTATTGCATCTTTTAATTGACATGTTTTGCAAGTTCAGTGCTATTATGGTAAGAATTTCTTTGGTTCAACTTTTTTAATGTGATATACACCAATGTTGGTTAACTTTCCAAATTCTTGAAAATCTTTGATTGCTAGCATCTTGTGTTATGAGTTTGGTTATAATGTTTTTGTTCTGACATGTGACTGTAAAATTGCATATTGTACTCATATCTAGAGACAAGAAGCTGAAAAGGAAAGATAATGATGTTCTGAGAGAGAAGAGTGAACAGAAAAGAAAATAGCAGCTGACTGGCCTTTGCCTTCCTTCTTCTGAGATCATTAGAAGCTGTTTGACAGAGATTGAGTATGAGCTCCCCATGAGTGAGGGGGAGCCATCTGCACAGGTGATGAATTTGAATCAGTTCATGCAACATACTGTATTGTGGTCAGTGGTGTTGTCTTGTACATAATGCACCAACAGTGAACCTAGAGGTGAGCATTAATATTCTTTGTCTTTTGCTTTTTTATGGGATGACAGGTTAAGGAACCATAACTGCCCCTCATCACAGGTACATAAAGGTAAGAGTAGGTGAGTATGATTTTTTTTCCCTGATGTTTACACCTGTTCTGTTGTATATTTGTATGGAGAGAAATGAAAACTGTAATGTGATTTCTAAGCTTTGAAGAGCCTCTCCCCACAAATAGAACCCTTGATCCACCCTCCCCTTGTTCCTCCCCTGTGGATTAGCGACAATAGGGACCAAAAACAGACCCGGGGCGATAAGTCGTTTTTGTCGGTCCACTCCGGCTCCAGCAGAAGCAGCTCCTCCATCAGCCGCCACCTCCATGGCTAAGTACTAGGATGGGCACTGGCGCTCATCCTCGGATCAATGTTATGAAACGCTAAGCCACATTTCCCAGGGTACAGTACTAAGCTAAAAGAAGGAATTACAGGTAGGAGGATTCATCCCACATTGACTAAATAACAACAACATGTTACATTAGAAAGCGCTTTGAGCGAATACGATCCTTTTGAGCTATCATCGTCGTATATGAGATCGACAGTGTCGTTGAATGCGCTTGGTCGCCTCTGCCGTCGCTTTTCCGCTGTGCATAACCCCATCTCAGTCCACGGTTATCGCGGTTTGAGGAGCTGGAGAGCAAGGCACCGAGAGAAGTTCCAAGCATTCTCCAAGACGTTTGTCGCAAGTTTGTGTGGTCGGTAATACAGATGTCCCGCAGTTGAGCTTCACACAAATGACGCAGGACGTTCATGTTTTTGCATATGCTTTCACTATGTCATATCAACGCATTGCCAATATGAATATATTTTCACGGACGACGTCCGAATGCTCTCTCGAACTTTTGGACGAGTGGGTTAAATTTCAGCGTGTGAAGATCACTGAGCTCCACACGGGGATCTCAGTGAAGTAGCAGTAATGTTTGTGAATTACCGTCCGTCGACAGCGACGGACGGTGAGGAAACTACATTCTCTTACACCCACACTTGCATACTCTCGAACTTCTGCTGTCTGCACGAAAGCTTGTACCATAATTCATGCTTGCACTATCCTGCATTGATTGTACAGCAAACAGTTTCAATCTGCTGATTTTGGCAAACCGTCATGTTTTTTTATGACGTCGGCTTAGTCACGGTATGACAATGGTGAAAGCGAAGTAAAAGCCGTGCCTAATATTTACAATCCTGTTCGGACCGGCCCCACGGGGCACCAATCCCGGTTATTTTACAAGAGGCGCTGTTAGAGTCGAATAACCGCTGCATCAACTACGTACTTGAGTGGTAAGTGAGCTTTTGATAAAGAGTGAGCAGCTAAAATGGAAATACTCAGCTTCGTGCTCAAGCACCTGAACTATGACTTGTAGAAAGAAGTCCTGCCCGTAGTCGAAATTCGCATGAACAAGAACCCTTCATGTTCCCGCGTCTACTCAACAGGAGACCGGGCGCTTGTATTACGGCGAAAGCTAGATCCTGAATGCGCATATACACTCCATTGGGCTCCGCTACTTGCCCACAACCTTGTAAAACGATTTTCATGCTTCCAAATGCGGCTCCACCGGAACGGGGCCCCTTCCTGTGACGCTCAGCGAGCTTTACTAAAGGTTATCCCCGTCTATCCGTATGACGTCCCTGGTCAGAGGATGATGTGGCAATAAATACAAGAGTCAGCCCACGTTTCTCGTCATTATTTACGTCTCTTACCCTCAGAAACACACAGCTAAGACACCAGGATGCCGCTATTTAGCATGTGCGTTCGCTGCTAACTTTTCCGCGATTGTTTCGCTGACATGCGCTCCAGGAATGGCGTACCAATAGGCCCTGCTTCCATGGGCGTCGCGCTCATGGCATCCATGGGGGGTGTAAGTCAATGTATTCACAAGTACGCGGGTCATGCGCTGAGAAATCTCCATCTAGTTCATTTTTGGAGTAATGCGCATAGAAGTTCTACCATAATGGAGGAAGCATTGATTTTTTATTTTCTAGTATGACACGGGACAAATATCCGATATCCTCCTTATGGAGGACTTCATTGGAAGGTTCGCTCAATGTGGCACACCCGGTGTAGCCAGCACGTGTCATTTCTCCACCACCAGAGAAGGTAACCCATCTTCTCCAGAACTGCCTATTATTGTTTTAACGCCAAAGTAGGTCTTATTGTGGCATTGCTGAGTATTGGGACGCTCGTAGGAGCTCTTTTGGGGGCACCGTGAGCATCATTTCCTGGTTCTGCTGGCGGCTTCTCAGCGTGTTACTACAGCATCGCCGACATGCTCGGCCGGAGAAAAGCCATGTCTGTAGAGTGTCTAATATTTATTGTCGGAGTTATCATCCAGATAACTGCAACTGATCATTGGTATCAGTTCGCCAGTATGTTACCCATTTTTCATTTTCCAGGATGGAAGATTCATTTTGTCTAGTTGGCCGGCTAGTGTCAGGTCTTGGTGTCGGTGGGCTCAGTGCGGCCGTTCCCATGGTCTGTGTTTCGAATGCTAAGGCGGCGCGCATTCCTCACCCATACTCTTTAGTATCAAGCAGAGACAGCGCCTCCTCAGATTCGTGGAACCTTGACGTGCGCCCTGCAGTTTGTTCTCACCACATCAGCTGACAGCTAGTACACAGCGGTACCTACCAATGTTAGTTCATGCGCATGCGTTGTTCTCCCCGAGCTATTGACAGCAGAACTTTCGTTTAGTGTTCATAACTTTTGGCATCCTTGTCGCATACTGTATCTCAATTGGCACACGCGGCATGAGTGGTACTGCCTCCTGGCGCACAGTGGTCGGCATCGGTCTCATTTGGGCTGTCATACTGGGAGTTGGCATCTTGTTTGTGCCAGAGTCTCCTCGGTTCGTGCTTCCTCGGATAATAATTTACTTTGGCTTTTAATTTTTTTTTTCTGGGTCGATATGTAGATGGGCAGCGGCGCATGGTCGCTGGGATCAAGCTGCACGGTCCATCGCCAGAGTTAGCGGCTTGTCAGAGCAGGAGGCTCTGAATAATCCTGCTGTACAGGAAGAGCTGGAAAATATCCGTCAGCAGGTTGAGCTTGAGGAAAAGATGGAAAAAGCGACATTCGTCGACTGCTTCCGGAGTGACAGGAAAATGCTTTACAGGACCTTGTTAGGTATGGTGTACCTCTTTTAAGAGTTATTTGGGATACACGGTTTTGGATGGTAGGCATGTCGTTGCAGAGCTTACAGCAACTTACCGGAGCGAACTACTTGTACGCATACGCATCTATTCCTTTTCAGATGACAATCCCTACACGCTGACGATTTTGCATGAAGCTTCTACTACGGCGCCACTATCTTCACCTCTGTCGGTATCAGTGACTCGTTTGTCACCCAAATTATCCTCGGTAGTGTCAACTTTGGCTCCACATTCCTCGGCCTGTATCTAATGGAAAAAGTTACACCCTTTTTTGTTTTTCTCGTCTGATTTTATCGCTGAATATATATTATTCTCTTTCTCAAGTATGGGCGGAGAAAGCCCCTGATCATCGGTGGTATATGGCAGAGTCTATGGCTGTTCGTGTTCGCGGCTGCGGGTACTGCTAAAGACCCTCAAACGAGCAAGAATATTGGAGACTGTGAGCAGAATTGCGCTTTGTTTTTCATGGGCATGGGGAGAAAAAAAAACAAAAAAACCCCCTTACATCTTACATTTTCACACCCTCTCGCCAGTGATGATTGTCAGCGCATGCCTGTTCATCCTTGGCTTTGCAAGTTCATGGGCGCCGTACGTGTCTACCCCCCTATCTCCCCTTGATTCACTCTCCCTCTTTTTTTTTTTCTTTTTTTTTTCCTTCTGAAATTTTACGGATTGGTGCAGGGGTATATGGATTATTATCGGCGAAACGTTTCCTACGCGATCAAGGGCGAAACAAGGGGGACTTTCGACCGCGGCGAATTGGATGTGGGTGAGTGATGAAAAACTGTCTGCACTGCGGTTCCTCGGAACAGAGTGGTGGTGGTGGTAGTGCCGTGCAATTTTCCCCCCCTCACTCATACCCCTCTCGTACTACAAAGAACTTCCTTTTGGCATTCTTCACGCCTTTTATCGTGAAGGATATCGCGTTCAGATACGGGTTTGTTTTTGCTGGTAAGTAAATATTTTACGAGATGTGATTGTGGGGGGAGTACTGTTTTGCTTATTTTATTTTATTTTTATTTTTATTTTTTGGGTAGCGTGTAATCTTCTTGGAGCTGGTGAGCTTTTTCCACCCTTTCGTCATTACGCCCCCTCGCAGGTATAGATCGCTGATCGATCGATCTCATCGTACTCCGCGGAATAAAAAAGTCGTGGTGTACCTCTTCCTGTATGAATCTGCTGGCCTCGGTCTCGAGAGCGTCGACACCGTGCGTTTACCCCTCCCCATCCTTTTTACAATATGGAAACTGCATTAACCCCCCCCCTTTTTCTTCCCCCTTTTTTTGAATTATGTTTCATAGATGTATAATGACCCGACGTGCAAGCCGTGGACATCCGGCAGTTGGGCCCTGAGGGCTGCTGAGAGCGACGGCACATATAGGGACAAGGAGAATAAGGAAAAGCTGGAGAGCAGCGACACTGCGTCGCAGGCTTGAACGGGTGGTTTTTTGGGTGTATGTGGAGAGGGAAATGGGGTGCTCGTGAAGGTTACTGGGTCGCGGTTGGGGGTTTTTTTTTTTGTTCAAAGCTCAAAAAGGGGGCTTTTTTTTTTTTTGTCTAATTTACATTTTCGATTTTACATTTTTGGAACACGGAGCCCTCCTTTTTCGTATGTCCCTGCCGGTGATGGGATAAGGAACTTTTTCCATATGAATAAGACTCTATCGAAGGAGAAAAATGATTTTTTTTTGTTTTTTTTTTTTGGCTGGTCAGGCAGGGAGGGGGTTCTGTTGTCTTTTGAAATTTTCTCGCTTATAATATATATAACTTTGAAAAAATCAGATTTCTCTATTTCAAGCAATATGTTTACTGTAATACCAGTACAGTAAGTGAAGATTGTCTGCAGCACGGTTGGGATATTGACTCGATAAGAGGGAAGGTGAAACATACTTTATGCTATCCAGGCTGCCAAAACTTGCAGTCTTGTGAGCAGCACGAATAATGCCAACACCAGTAGAAGAATGATATCTAACAAGTAATTTGACCAGAATTTAAGTCTATTTTAAGTCTATGTTTTAAATTTATTGACAGAGAGAGGCCTGGAATGATGTGGTTGAAATTCTGAAGTTATTAATGCTTGTTTGTGCCATTTGAAATTTTATATTATGTCATATGATTTTCTAGCCATGTGACATGGGCCAATACCTCAGTAAAAGCCTCCAATTTTGGGTTTTTTAACTCATTAACTATCAGTAACAAAAGACCTAGGATAAGAAATAATCATATCTTGAAAAGCCTACATGTATTTGCTAGACTCTTTTTTATACAATAGCTGGGAACATAGAGCATGTGTCATAATATTTGGATGATTTTTTAAAAATTTAATTGAATTTCCTATCAGATATACAATCCAAAACTTCCAAACATGCAAACAGTTTTGTTGCTTACTGTATGTTCCCTAGTTCAATTATATTGCATGTCTACTAGTCAACTATCTACAAAACATAATATCCTGTTGTGAACTCACTTGACAAATCCTTTGAGACCATTACTCTTGAAAGTGAGTACACATATATCACTATTAACATTCAACCAAGTGTTTGTCACTGGTTGTAGATTGACTGTGACTATGTCAAGGCCAGTTTCTAGCCAAACTCCAGCAGAAGGCAACAGGATGTCTCAGAACACAATTCCAGCTCCATTTCCATTTCTACATCTTGATTCTATTTTATTCTTCATCTCCAGGTTATGGAAAACTTTCCTTATAATCTTTGTTGGTCTTGGAACACATTCTTTTCCTATCCTTTTCCCCAAATTCAATCCCCATCACTCCTAGTATGTTAATCTGTAGTTTACCTGCGTAGTCCCTCAGTTCTGATATTGACTTAATACACCTGTTATTCCTTCTCTCTCTCTCTTTCTCTCTCTCTCTCTCTTTTGTGGCATAAGTAGCAATTCAGTGTGAAGCTGAGAAGTTGTTTTTAGGGTCACCACCTTTTTGTCACAATCATGATTTGTGTCCTACTCCACCTTCTGAACCATCTGAACAACCTTCCTCCGAATTGATTCTTCGAAACCCGAATCATCGACAAATTCGTCACACATGAACCATTCAACATTCCGTCACCCTTAACACCTTGAATCGTCCTAGCAACATCACAAGGACTCAACCAAGAGATCAAGTCCTGTTATTAGCCTTTCCTCAGAAAAGAAGCATCTACACTATCCCCATCACTATCCCTATCTATTTCTAGGAACTCAATATCAGGGACGACTCTACGCTTCTAAAAGCTTATGGTGACAAGACATACAATTCAATATGTTGATGCATTCATTTCCAACACTCAGGGTTGTTGTTTAAGGAAGTGAAACAAGGGTTCATCTATCCAAAATGACATACGATTTGGAAACATGTTTCAGGACTTATTCCTAGTTCGTTAAATCTTTTTCTCATTCACAATTTTCACCCAACCCTTGTTCTCTATTTTCTATGGTCATTAACTAGCATACATGTACCTTAGCTATTTTTCCAATCCTCAACGGACTACTCCCCATTCACTCTTACCTCCGAACATCCCAGTATATAAGTAGCACATTTGCATGTATGCTCTCTAGTTCAATTATTGTACGTCTACTTGATTGATCTACTTGGCTTAACAATTCATCGTGAACAATCTTGAAGAACAACTTCACTTCAAAGTAAGCCCTATAAAACTTATCAATTTGGATTTGATTACACTTCGAAAGAATGTAATCTCATTGGGTGTGATCAGCATGAACTAAACGGTTCATCCGATCCATGAGATAGAATCCTTTCAGAATATCTATCTCTTTGGAATTATGCACCTTTTCGCAAATATTCCGAAAGCCCTTCACTTTTACTGTAGGATTACTATTCACTTTTGAATACCATTTTCTTTATATGAAAACATTTTTGAATGTTATTGCTAACAATGCATTCATCTATAACACTTATCTTTAATAATTGAATTCTGACACTTTTTTGTTTGAAACAAAAAGGTTTTTCTTTTAGTATCAAAATAACATACTTGTTATTGTGCTTCTTTTTTAGATTATAATAACTAGGTAACATGTACTTATGGTAGAAGTTCTGAAGAGAAAGAGATAAGGATTTTAACAGCTCAAAAATCCACTCTTTGTTCAACACCTTCATCTACTACAACCTATGTTGAGCTCCTAGCTCTTGCTGGTTTCCAGTCACTTGGAATCACCAAAACACAAGGACAGAATGCTGAGTAACACACCATTAAAGTTGAAGCCAAGTCTTTTGGATCCACCCAGAAATCTACTGAAACCTCCAGAACCTGCATCTTCATTAAGTGACCTTCTGGAATTGTCATTTGTCACTGGTCACATCACTTTAGCATCAGTAGAACCCAGGATTTAACAGACTAACATGTGCTTGCAAAAGCCATTCAGATCATGAGATATATTTCCTTCAGGGACTAAGTGAAATGAATAAGCCTGGTATATGATTGTAAATGGATTGAGCAGGTGTTAGATGTTACTTAGTCTGAGTTTTGCCTATTTTCATGTGCTGAGGTCCTTCCTAATATCCTATCAAAGAGGGTTCATGTGGGGTGTTTGGTTAAGATTTAAAAGGGTTGAAAGGGGAGGGAGGAATATAGAGTAGCCAAGGTTTCACCTGTAGAACTCTGAAATCAGTCTCTTTGATCCTGCAACATCCTCCGCAGGTAACCAGAGGTCATCTGCAACCCAGAACAGCTTGAAATTTGTTCTAGTTGACTGGTTAAGAATTTATGATACAATTCAACTACTTTTTTTCAAGTTTTCTTCAGAGTTGTTTCCTGATGGGAAACTTTCTTATGCTGCTAGTGCAAATGATTTGCCGTGCTTGAATAGGAGTTTGAAAAATAAATATCAGGCTCGTAAGCATGGGCAGACTCAAAAAACGACTTCATGTGTCTGGCCTCACACCAGCTATCACCGCGAACGACATTAAAACACGTTTGTCTGGATTTGGAAAAGTTTCTGCTCTGGATGGGTTTGGACTATTGAATGCCGTAGGTGAATGAATACTCAGCCCTCTCAAGTCTCAGGGGCTCTGCCTAAATACTTTCATGCCGCCCGTCTGATGCAGGCGAGCCCAGAAAGTTTGCGTATGTGACGTTAGAAGCCGAAGAACACGACTTGGCTCGCTGTGCGTCGTACACTTTTACGATTGTGTTATGAGTACTCAGGGAAAAAAGGGGATTTTAGGTTTAAATGTACTAAGTGGAACGACTTGGAAGGGCACGAAGCTGAGAATAGGTGAAGCCAAACCAGACTATGCACGGCGGTGAGTGCAATTCGATTCTGTGGTTTATCCATCCACCCTTGAAATGATTTTTTTTTCTTTAGTCTGGAGAATGAGCGAAAAGGGGCTGTAAAGGGCGAGGATGAGCAGCAGCCTTCCAAGAGGAGACGACTACCTCATGGGGTGCAGGGCGTGCACGCAAAAGACATGTCTGTAGTCAACCTTGATAACCTGGATTCACACCCAGTATGCACCTCTTTTTGGTATATATACTTGCTGCCTACCACTATAATTCTATGACAGGGTTGGCACAAGACTCCCCTTTCACATCTCATCCGGCCGATGAAAATGCGCCCGCTGCGCCCATTACCAGAGATTTCTGGTGGGCATGTACTTGACTCTAAGACTGGAAAGCGTAAGAAGCCTAGTCCCTTCGATGTTCCAGTGCGGGCCCGTGTACGGTCGATTGATCCGAGGTTGTATGGAGCCGTTCACTTGCGTGAGGACATGCTTGAGACGGTCGTGGTCTCACAGCCATCACAATTGAAGAAGACGCGCTCTTCGTTTCCGTCTTCCGACATGGATACTCCAAGCTTTCCCAAGGAGAATGTCCTCCAGTTACCTAAACCGCCATCTGTAGTCGAGGAAGATGAGGACGTGGCCATGCCTGACTTCGAGAAGGAGAAAGCGCGAGATCTTGACTTAGTAGCGGCTATGTTTGGAGATGACGAAAGTCAATGGGGGGGAAAGGAATTAGTGGAGGATTTCATTTCCGATGGTTCAGATAAAATGTCTGATATTGTAGAGGCAGAGGTAAAATCTGCGACGACAACCATAGAAACAACACATCCGCCTCCATCGCCTCCGAAGCAAAAATACAAATCGCTAAAAGACATGTTTCAACCTCACGAGGAGGAAGGTATGTCAACATTTGTTGTCCACCGGACTTGAGCTGATTTCTTTGCACCTTATTTTAAAGCTGGATTTTCTCTTTTGGCTGGCCTCGAGGACGTTGACCTTGATTTAGATCCTGATTTCCAGTTAGATGCGCCTGCTCCTGCTCCCATCTCCACCCCTGCTCCTGTGGTCTCTACAGCCCCACTTCCCATCCCATCGGTATCAGGAGAATTTACACTCGACCCGACACTCCCTTTGTTTTTCCCTCACCCAGAAAACCCTCGTGCCAAAGACTTGTTCGCTTTTTCCCGAATCGAAGGATGGGAATTTGGCAGAAGCGGTGACTCGTGAGTTCTTGTTGACTTGCATTTCATTCTTATCATTCTTCTAGCTACCACCAGAAATAACCCCCGTCCCTTTCCTCCATTTTCTCTAATTTTTTCTCCACATTTCGAATCCTTCACATATTGAATCCTTTGAATGATGCTATTTTCCAGGAACACTATCCGCAAACGGTGGGAAGATACAAAAGGCTCTTTGACACGTGAGTGGAAAAAGCGTTCCCGTGAAGCTGTCAAGTTGCGCAAAAGGAGACGCGGCGCTCCAGCGGGTGAGGACGTATAGACGAGTATGGTCCATGGAGAGTTGTACTACGGAGTCTTGCCAGCCAAGTCTGGAATATACGGATTATTAATGGCATCTATCACGCGGGACTTGATTTACTTGGGGCTGACGAAAGTGCTCCTGCTTGGACGTCAAGATAAGCTCTCTTCATCAAGAGTGCTATTGGGATCTTAACAGGTTGTCTCACATTTTTTGGTAAAGCGAGTCCATTTAGATCATCATAATAACACACCTCTACACATCACACAAACCCAGAAGGAGAAACATGTATGTTTGCGTAACCAAATTATAGTCGGATTTTAGCAGCCACAAAGTCAACCTCTTCGCTCGCTCGGCAGATCTTGACGGAATGACGTCTCTCCTGCACAGTTGCTGCACCGTTAAGCCCTGCGGGCACCGCACCTAAGTTCTTGACTTATTTACAACCATGGCTCGAAGCGAAGGGAAGATTCCCTCATGGTTCGGGCTGAATGAATTCAGAGACAGCAATCCTGGAGTCCACTCTTCTCCGGTCAGTCTTTCGCACCCATTTCACTTTCCTATCTAGGCACACCATTTGTGCGTGTTCTTACCGATATGTTCCCGCCATTTGTAGATTTTAATCCGACCATGAACGTATACAGAAATGACCACATTCAGTTCGAATCTGGTTTCGATCCTGCGCCTGTACTATATGTGCCACTTTATGCACCACAACGACTATATTAAGCGTCAATTCATGAAAAGTACTCGTGACGAACCGACAAGAGCAGTTCGTTTATGAAATTGCATGCGGCCCACAGTATGCAAACGGCGGGAATAATATCGGCAATACAGATCACAACGTAGCTAAAGGGTGCATAGATAGGAAAATCAGCTGGCTAGGGAATACCCCCATACATGTTCCGCAACATTTATCAAATTTAGTCGAAGTTGGAAAAATACCATACATATGCGGCGGGCTTCGTATCCCTCTCTTATGGTGAACCTGGAGCTATTTGCATTTTCCTATGACCAGAATGTGGTGTTTGGCAAGTTACGATAATCAAATGTGACTACGGCGGAGACAGTGCGCGCTTGGCTGGCTTGATTGTTCTGCTTGTAAAGGACGTCGGGCTCGGATGACAACCCAGTTCGGATATGGAATGCGGTTATGGGGGGGAACAGTTCATTCAAATGGGGAGACGTCCTCTGCATGCTCCAGCAATCTTGACACCCGCAACAGGGGAGTTCAGTGGAAACACAAGCATGCCTTGTATGTATATTCAGGCCTCGCCGTCATTACTGATCTTACACTTGCGTGTTCATCTAGAGTTGTATAATTGCATGCAAATTTAAGTGACAGATCAAACAACTTATGACTGGTTAAGTTTAATCAACTCCACCGGTTACCTATCTGCTCCAGCAAACAAGTGGTGGGCCATTAACAGGTTTTAGGAAAGTCTATATTGAACTTCAGGGGTTCGCCCCACACCCAAAAGGTTTCCGATTGTTTCAAGAACGGAGGGTGTTAAGAATACGTTGCCTGTTCGCAGCAACAAGGGCAATCGTGAGTGCCATGGCAGACCACCTCATCCAGCTGATTGGTTGGCTCTCGCCTGGACGCGGGTAAGGTATCGTTGACATCGTTACAAGGTTTGCTCTCTTGAAATTCTTCTCCTACAGTAGAGAGCGTTCGAATGTTCCTTGCAGAATAACAGGGAATAAGAGAAACGCACTGTGTATGGGGGGTAGCGGACTTTCATCAACAAATCGAGCCTTTCATCGCGGTAAAATAAGATGATAATCCGGTAGCTTCCAAATTTAATGAAACGGATTTACCAGGTTGAGAAGTTTAGGACTGGCCGAGAGTGTGTGAAGGTGTCGAAGGAGAACTTGCCCTTGTGAGAACCATCTGAAGAAAACAAGGATCGATACAGTGAATTCACAATGTCATCTTAACCTCTTACAGCCAGAGGGCCCAACACCTCCGAAGGGTATAACCGGCACTATAAACAAACCATATTCTTCACCTTCGAACTCTATAAAAACTGAGAAAAACGTACCGCTGGCTTGCAAGAGAACATCGTTGATCAAGAATGAACCGGACAGCGTACATCTGCGAACTGCAAAACGAGGTAAGTGCAAGATATCACATCGCAGCACAAATGTACCCCACCCTGATCGCAGACCTTGGCGCTATTGGAGAACAGGTAAAGGGCTAGAGGATGACCGCTGGAAGACAAGCGCGACGCGATCAACTCAAGATGATGGTCCAACTAGTGGTGTCTAGCACTCACTTGCTGTTAATATAATCTATGGCCGCATTGATATCAGGAATAGGCACGATGGGTAAGACTGGCCCGAAAATTTCTCTGTAGGAGAATATGTAAGTGGGAGGCTATGGGAACATTTGCGATCCACACTTGCTCTTTCATCAATGAATCGGAGAAAGTGACATTTTTCACGACAGTAGGAGCAATAAACTTATCCTCTTTGCTCATTTCGCCTCCCAACACCACCTCACCTTTGGCAGACATTAAATAAAGGCTAGAGTAAGTATGGTAAAAGTATGTCCTACCTTGAGTGTTCTGCAACATGCCTGCAATTCTGTCCCAATGACTATGAGAGCAAATTCGAGCGTAGGAGTCTGATGTATGAGAATCAGATCCATAGAACTTGACCCATGCCCTTTTGAATGCAGCAACTAGCTTCGACTGAAGGTGTTGTGGGACAAGGACGTAGTCGGGGGCCACACAGGTCTAAAATTGATTGCCGTCGTGAAGTTTCATCCTTTTGCAGATATAAAAAAAAAACCTTCAGGACACGTACCTGCCCCGAGTTTGTCATTCTCCCCCAGAGAATTCGCTTTGCCGCCCCGTCAAAATCTGTCGTTGCGTCAACTATAACAGGGCATTTTCCTCCTAATTCAAGTGTCACAGGAGTCAAATGCTTTGCCGCTGCTGTCGCCACGATGCGACCGACACGTCCGCCCCCTGATGCATGTATATTATTGGGGCAATTAGGATGTAATGCGCTAATGCAACGCACCCGTGTAGAGTACTTTGCACAACGGGTCAGCGTTTAACATCTAACATGCTTTTAAAGTTCGATTTTACGCACTATGATCCCATTGCAATTCCAGCAACTTGAAATAAGCTTAGTCTATGAGTACTAACATGAAGTTAAAAAACTAGACTTGCTTTAGTGGTTTCCTCGACACCGCCGTTGATTACCCTGTACAAGTCATTATCGAGGTATTTGGGAAACAACTCTGCAAGGAGCTCAGATGTAGCTGGTGTCATTTCGGATGGCTTCACAACCGCGGCGCAACCTGCAGCGATAGCCCCAGCCTGTTGATTGCCTTTCAATTTCAGGAGAGATATAGAGTCCAAAACATAACGCACTAAAGGCGCAAGGCAGTATAATGGAAAGTTGAAGGGAGTGATTATGAGGACGGTTCCCTTGGGCTCTTTGTGCACTTTTGGCGAAAACGCAAACCATTTGATATTGAAGGGGACTCCTTCGGGCTTCGTCCAGGAATCGATATGGTTATAAGCGTACACGCATTCGTCTATGATGATAGAGAGATCGAAACTAGTATAGTATAAAGCTGAGTCAAACAACGCGATATATCAGTAGACTGACGCACAGGTTGGTCTCAAGTTTAGGACGTCCTAAATCAAGGCGTAAAGCCTCTTGAAAACGTTGGATATTGTCCTGAAAGAGGTATGCAAGCTGCAAAAGCTGCTCTTTGCGGTAAGCTATCGCGTTCGCCTTCCCACCACGAAAAGATGTTCTCAAGTGCTCCCGGATCTGTCAGAGAAATGAGTGTTGGGACGACATGATCACTATTGGTGGCTGACTTTACCTGGGGGATATCATGGACAGGGGTGTGTGTGAGGTGAATCATGGTAGTCACGGAGCAGAAAAATGTGGCGCATTCCTTAGCGCCGCTTCTTAATCCACCCACATGACCAAGCTCGTTCAAACTATTGGCTCAGGTCCCTTGCTTGTGAGAATCTTCCGTTAGAAATGTTGATGGTGAACAAGCAACAAAAATGCTGTTTGGCTTGAGCGGGGGTATAGCGAATCGCTGAGATTTTACTAAGCAACTGTAACTAGTGTCATGTGGCCAAGAATGCTGCTCAAGGCATTTCAACATCTTCAACACCATTCAAACTGGACTCTATATATTGAAAACAAGATGTGAACATGATAAACTATCTACCTTCTACCACATTTCTTTGAACTTAATGGGATGTTCCATTATTCCGTCACAGAGGATATAAGTGTGCCTCCCAAATGCTTCTAATGCATACTCGAGTTGTACGGGGCCGGGCCAAGCCCTGAGCCGAGCCAGGCCGAGCCCTTGGCTCACTGAGCCAAGCCAAGCCCGGACCAGGGGCTTTTGGAGGGCTTTGGCTTGGCACTTGGGCAATAATGTTTACTCTAAAAAATTTTTGTAACTCCGGCACATTAATTTTGTAAAAAAGGTTCCGTCCCTTACCACTACCCCATGAGCGACCGACCTAAATGCTCCTGCATTACTGCATTCAAGGGCATTGACCCGCAGAATGTCATTGGCACCAGATGTGGCTGACCAAGCTAAGCAAGTGCTGGATCTCACCAGGGATACTACATCTGAAAGGGTTGCCATGGATGTGCTGGCATTGGTTCCACTTGTGAGCCTGGGTTTGATATTTCTTTTCTCTCAATATTAGAATATGTGTCTAACATAGAACTTCCTGCAGGTACTAAGAGTGACATTCTCATTAGTAGTGATAGCTCTGATGCAGATGCATCTGAAAAACCAGCTAGTGAGTAAATTTGTATCTATATTATCACAGATTATGATGACATCTCTCTAGAAAAAAATGAGGCACAAGCATCCTGCACAAATTGTGACTCCTGACTCCAATTGCAATAACCTCATTTATGATATGGTTGTGGTAGTGGAGATTGTACCCGTTGGGAGAAATACCATACATGATAACTATCAGGACCCATGCCAAGCCTGATCCCTGAGCCTTTGGGCCCTTGGGCCCGAACCTCCAGCCATCTCAAACTTGTTTCATATCTATTTCCATCCCACATTTGATCTTTCTCTTTATAGCTTATGACCCTGACTTCAGTCATCCAGTCCCTGATCTCCAAGCTCCTTTGTATATAAACTACTAGTTCATGTACATGGAAATCAGTTCTGATATTGACTAAGATACATCTAATATATTCTTCCTCTTAAATCCTTATGCTCCCTCATCCCCTTTGCTAAGGTCACACCTGAACTTCGGGTGACCTCGGGCCTCATCTGAAATATGGGATAGGACTCTGAGCTGGCACAGTACATAAGCTGAAGCCAAGTCCCATTCGACTTGACTGCTGAGCCTCAGCCCTCCTTGGCAACTCAACCCTGAACTTCAGTCAATTCTATCTTGAGCTCCAACATTACTTCTGCCTCTGTTCTGATCTAGTTCTTAACAATAACTCAACCTATGATATCAATGCTTTCTTTGCTGAAAGTTTTTCTGTGACCCAGCCCACTGGAGAGATTAAGAGCTATAGGAATTGTAACAAATGCTGGTGAGATTTCTTTTGCTAGTATTTGTTCTGTCTTAGAAGTGAAATTGTTAGTGATACAACAACCTTTTGCCACCACATTGAAGCATACCATGAGGTGAGTCTGTGAATTTAATAAAATTTTCTTATTCTAATTACCCATGGCAGCTACAAAGGGTGTATACAACAAGTGGTGCAACATCAATAACTTCAAGACAAAACTCCCAAAGGTGCTCAAGAAAATGAAAGCAGAAAAGGGTGCAAGCTTATCACAGCAATCTCTTGAGTCTCACCTACAGTAGGGGACAAAACTGTTCATATGTTGTGAACACTTTGATTGTGTAGCAAATAATGCAATGATCATATAAGCACAAAATCTGATATAATTCATCATGATAGCCCTGCATCTTAGCTTGAGGTCACTCACCAGGATGATTATGTAATTCTCAATATTGACCAAGATATTAATTATTTAAAATAATCAAACATGTGAATAGTTTTATCCCCTCTATTTTTTCATCAAAAATTGATACATACAGTGCTCAAAATCATGTGTCACGATATCACATGATCATAATTAAGGCTTGTTTATGTTGAATATACAAGGAAAATCCTGACCTTGGTGAATATCCAACATAGCGGATTGCTTTGAGACCATGGGACTGGTAGCTTAGTGGTTAAAGTACCAAACTGGAATACTGGGGGTCCTGGGTTCAATTCCCAGCCAGTTCATTATTTTCAATACCACCAAGGAAAGATCCATATGTATGGAAATATCAATTTCCAACAGTTTATATCCAAACAACACCAAATACTCCCTTGTTTTCAACCATGAAGTTCCTCTCTGCTGCCAAAATTGACTCTATCATCCAACTACTTAAATGTGGTCATTCTGGCTATTATATCTCTTCCTACCTTGATGTCTCTGTTGGTTTCATCTCCAATATTTGCAGGAAACACTGTGCTGATATTACCGAGTCCTCTGGTTGTCACCCTTCCAAGATTTCCCCCTCCAATCTCCATCATATCATTGTCAGAATCCGAATAACAGTGATAAATGTTGTGGATGAATGTTGTGTTAGTAGAAGTGTTTGGAAATATTCCTAATGATAACCGAATGGGTTTGGAAAGTAAATATAAATCCTACAGTAAAAGCAAATGACTTTCGGAACGTCTGCGAATGAAGTACATAGTTCCGAAGAGACAGAGGTTCCAAAAGGATTCTATCTCGTGGATCAAATGAACCTTGCAGTTCATGTCGACCACAGTCAATGATCTTACATTCCTTGAAGTGGATTTAACTAATAAAAGTGGAATTGGAGTGCTTACTCAAAAAGTATAAAGTTGTTGTTGAAGTTGAGTTGGGAGTGAGTTGGCAAGTGTGAGTAGAAAATCAAGTTGACATACGATAATTGAACTAGGGAACATACATGCGAATGTGTTTAGCTATATACCAAAAGGTTCGGAAGAGAGGGGGAATGGGAATGAGTCCGTGAGGATCGGAGAGTAATCCAGGTACATGTATACTAATTAAAGGCCATAGAAAACGTAGAATAGTGGTGGAAGGAAAATTGTGAATGAAGAAAAGGATAATCGACCATCACCAACTCTTGAAACATGTTTCCAAATCGCGTGGCTCTTCGGGTAGGGATAGCCATGCCTAAATCTTTCGGAGAACCATTATGAGAGTCTAGAATGTTCATATCATTAAGCCTGATGATATGGCATGTCATCGCAAGCTTTGAGTGAATGGGAATAACTCAATCCATAATTTCATGGTGAAAGATGGGGATAGTGATGGGGATAGTCAGGGTGGTTCTTTTCTAAAAAAAGAATATGATTGGACCTGACCACTGATTGTTTCACAGAAATTGATTCAATGGATGGCGTATTTGTGTCGACGTGATAGACAAAAAGGGTTTTGGGATGAAAGTGATGGGAGTGTGGGAATGTCACTTCAGGCTTCGGATGAAATGCTTTGGAAGGATTGCTTCAGAACGAATATAGTGTGAATTGAATGTCCAGACTGTGATTGTGACAATCATCCATCTCATGGAAAGAGGGAAGATTGAGAATGCGACCCAAGGCACCCAGGTGCTCAAAAACAATCTTAATCAACCCTTGGCCTCTAAAACTGTAAGGAGGCACCTGAAGAAGGCAGGGATGAAGCCAGTTGTGAAGAAGAAGAAGCCATAGGAAGGTGAGGAGGGAGTTTGCAGAAGCTTATCTAGAGTGGACTGTAGAGGACTGGAAGTGTGTTGTCTGGTCAGATGAGATCAAAATCAATCACTTGGGGTCAGATGGAAGGAGGGGGGTCTATAAAAAGGCTGGAGAGCCTTTGAATGACAGACTGGTTGAGGGAACACCAAAGTTTGGTAGAGGTTCTATAATGGTGTGGGGTTGTATGCTGTGGGAAGGACCTGGATATGCTGTCAAAATTGATGGGAGGATGGATGGGGAGTTGTACAGACAGATTTTGGATGAAGCTTTTCCAGCTAGCTGGAAGTATTATGATAAAAATTCTACTGACATCATTTTCCAATAGGATAATAACCCCAAGCACACATGCAAGAAGGCCACCCAATGGTTTTCTGACCATGGTTATGAGGTCATGAAGTGGCCAGCTCAGTCTCCTGACCTGAATCCCATTGAACACCTCTGGACTATTGTCAAAAAATGCCTTTCTGACTATGAAAACCCCCTAATGGAGTGCATGAGTTGTAGATGAGGGTTCAGGTGGAATGGAACAAAATAGAGCCTGAGGTGTGTCAGAAGTTAATTGAGAGTATGCCTCGGAGGGTGCAGGCTGTGATGAGGGCAAATGGGGGCTATACCAAATACTAATATATACCATTTTTTGATAAAAAAAAAATAGAGAGGACAAAACCATTTGTCAGAATCCAAATATCAGTGATAAAAGTTGTAGATGATTGTGGTGTTAATAATTCTGTTCAGAAATGTTTCCAATGATAATAGAATGGTATTCAAAAGTGAATACAAATCCTACAGTAAAAGCGAATGGTTTTCGGAACGTTTGCGAACAAAATGCATAGTTCCGAAGAGATAGAGGTTCTGAAAGGGTTCTATCTTGTAGATCAAATGAACTTTATAGTCCATGTCGATCACAGCCAATAATCTCACATTCTTTGAAGTAGGTTAAACTAATAAAAGTAGAATTGGAGTGCTTACTCAAATAT
Organism: Ramaria sp. MG151; assembly: GCA_003314545.1. Lineage (NCBI taxonomy): Eukaryota > Fungi > Basidiomycota > Agaricomycetes > Gomphales > Gomphaceae > Ramaria > Ramaria sp. MG151. The sequence continues at coordinate 10,737 of QMFG01000915.1, read as the reverse complement.
GAGGTTGTTGTTCAAAAGTGAATTTAGGATGAGCTGACAAGTTTGGGTGAAAAAATCAAGTTGACATACAATAATTGAACTAGGGAATCTACATGCGAATGAGCTAGCTTTTATACTGAACGGTTTGGAAGAGAGAGTGAATGGGAATGAGTCTGTGAAGGTCGGAAAGTAGCTAAGATATATGTATACTAATTAAAGGCCATAGGAAATAAAGAACAAGGGAGGTAGGAAAATGGTGAATGAAGAAAAGATTAACAAACTGGAAATAAATTCTGAAACATGTTTCCGAATCGCATGGCTCTTTGGGTAGAGCTAACCATTCCTAAAATCTTTGAAGATTGACTCTGAGTGCCTAGAATATTCATATCATAGAGTCTGATGATATGAAATGTCATTGCAAGCTTCCACACCATAGAAATAACTCAATCAAGGGGTTCATTTGAAAAGATGGGGATAGTGATGGGGATAGTCAGGGTGCTTCTTTTCCAGAAAAGATTATGATCGGACCTGGTTATTGATTGTTTCATTAAACACTTAATGAAGTGATTCCTGTACTGAATTGGTTGACCAGATCAAATGTGTGGGAAGTATTGAGGCAAGGGTGATTTGAGATTCCGAAGGAGGTTTTTGGAATTCTTCGGAGCATTGTGTTTCGGGATTGAAACAATAGAATATCCTAAACTGTGATCGTGACACTGTTCACATGTTTGATTATTTTAAATAATTAATATGTTGGCCAATATTGAGAATTACATAATCATCCTGGTGAGTGAGCTCAAGCTAAGATGCAGGGCTATCATGATAAATTATATCATATTTTGTGCTTATGTGATAATTGCATTATTTGCTACACAATCAAAGTGTCCACAACATGTGAACAGTTTTGTCCCCCACTGTATGTGAAAAGCCTGCAAGGGAACAATTGTCAGAATTCAATTATCAAAGATAAGAGTTGTAGATGAATGTAGGGTTAGTAGTATCATTCATAAATGGTTCTAATTGTAATAGCATGGTATTTGAAATTGAATAGTAATCCTACAGTAAAAGCGAATGGCTTTTGGAATGTCTGCGAACAAGTACATAGTTCTGAAGAGATAGAGATTCCAAAGGGATTTGTCACAATCACAGTTTAGGACATTCTATTGTCTCAATCCCAAAACATAATGCTCCGAAGAATTCCAAAAGCTTCCTTTGGAATCTCGAACCACCCTTGCCCCAATACTTCACACACATTTGATCTGGTTAACCAATTCAGTCCAGGAATCACTTTTTTGATTGTTTAATGAATGAATCAATAACAAGGTCCGATCATAATCTTTTCTGGAAAAGAAGCACCCTGACTATCCCCATCAATATCCCCATCTTTTCCAATGAACTCTTTGATCAAGTTATTTCTATGGTGTGGAAGCTTGCAATGACATTTCATATCATCAGACTCTATGATATGAATGTTTCAGATACTCAGGGTCACCTTCCGAAGGATTTAGGAACGGTTAGCTCTACTCAAAGAATCATGTGGTTCGGAAACATGTTTCAGGATTTATTTCCAGTTTGTTAATCTTTTCTTCATTCACCATTTTCCTACCTTCCTTGTTTCTTGTTTCCTATGGCCTTTAATTAGTATACTTGTACCTTAACTACTTTCTGACCCTCACAGACTCAGTCCCATTCGTTCTCTCTTCTGAACCATTCAATATAAAAGCTAGCACATTTGCATGTATATTCCTTAGTTCAATTATTGTATGTCAACTTGATTTTTTCACCCAAACTTGTCATCTTGTCCTAAAATCACCTTGAATAACAACCTCATATTTGAGTAAGCACTCCAATTCTACTTTTATTAGTTTAACCCATTTCAAAGAATGTGAGATCATTGGCTGTGATTGACATGGACTGTAAAGTTCATTCGATCTACGAGATAGAATCCTTTCGGAACCTCTATCTCTTCAGAACTATGCATTTTGTTCACAAACGTTCCGAAAGCCATTCACTTTTACTGTAGGATTCCTATTCACTTTCGAATACTATTCTATTATTATTGGAAACATTTCCGAACAGAATTACTAACACCATATTTCATCTACAACTTTTATCACTGATATTTGAATTCTGACAGGATTCTATCTCATGGATTGAATGAACTTCGCAGTCCATGTCAATTACAGCCAATGGTCTCATATTCTTTCAAAGTGTGTCTAGACTAATGTGAATGAAGTTAGAGGACTCACTCAAATGTGAGCTTGGTGAGAGGTTGTTGCTCAAGATAGATCACAACGAGTTGGCAAGTTTGAGTAGAACAATCAAGTAGACATACAATAATTGAACTAGGGAATATACATGTGAATGTGCTAGCTATATACCAAATGGTTCAGAAGCAAGAGCAAATGGGAAGGAGTCTGTGAGGATTGGAAAATAGCTAAGGTATATGTATACTAATTAATGGCCATAGAAAACAAAGAACAAGGGAGGTAGGAAAATTGTGAATGAAAAAAAAAGATTAATGAACCAACAATAGCTGTTGAAACATGTTTCAAAATCACTTGGCTCTTACAAATCCTTTGGAGGGTGATCCTGAGAGTCTGAAACATTCATATCATGGAGTCTAATGATATGGAATGTTATGTCATCGCAAGCTTCAACAGAATAGAAATAACTTGATCAATGAGTTCATTGAGAAAGATAGGGATAGTGATGAGGATAGTCAAGGTGCTGTTGATACTATTGGGTAGAAGTGTAGATAGGAAAAATCAAAGTTTTTAAAGCTGCGGACAAAGATATCACCTCAGTGATACAAAGCACTAATAATTGAGTAACTACCTGCAGACAAAGATATCTACCAGCTAGTTAGTTACTCTCCTACAAACAAAATGAGAATTGGACTCACCACCTCAGTGATACAAAGCACTGAGGGGCTCATCCATAGCTGCCCGTGCAGCTGTATAGTTTCCGGTCATCTCTGACCGGAAACTATTAATATCTAACTAAATACCTAAGGAGATTTAACTAATAAAACTACGTCCACATACTTATAAGAAAAGTATCTAAAAGTTAATTATGAATTGGAATGGATTGAGTGAGATTGACCTAGGGAATCAAGCATATATTCCCTATCCCTCATATCCGGCACTTAAGCACCCATCTGGATATCTTGGGAGCAGGGTATATGTGTGTGTAGGTAATTCCACAATAGGTGCTTCTTTTCTAGAAAGATTATGATCAGACCTGGTTATTTATTGTTTCACTAAACACCAAATGGAGTGAGTCATGAACAGAATTGAGTAACCGGATCAAATGTATGTGAAGTTTTTGGATGAGGTGATTCAAATTCCAAATGAAGACTTTTGGATGGAATATGTTCAGAGGTTACAAATATCAACCATGACAACAATCATATAGTGACATAGCATTCAAGGCACAACTCATTCATTGGTTGGCAGTGACTGACTGGGTGAGTTTGTCAGAGCCCATCCTTGACCAATTCCCGAGACCTCGGGCCTCTGGGCCCGAACCCCCAACCATCACGTTTCACCTATTCATACCCCACGTTTGATCTTTTCCCTTCATAGCTCGACCCTGACCTTGGTCATTTGGTCACCAATCCCTGAACCTTCTCATATATAAGCTACTTATCCATGTACATGACAGTCAGTTCTGATATCGACTAAGATACCCAAATACATTCTACTTTAATTCTTACGCTCCTTCGTCTCCTCGCTAAGGTCACGCCCAAACTTTGGGTGACCTCAGGCCTTGTCCGAAATACAGGACAGGACTCTGAACTGGCGCAGCACATAAGCTGAATCCAAGTCCCACTCGACCCATTCACCAAGCCTTGGCCCTCCTCAGCAACCCAACCCCAAACCTCGGTCGACTCTATCTTGAGTCCTGAAACTAACTCCGCCTCCTCTCTGACTCAGTTCTTAACAGAGTTACCTTTTAAGAATTATTGTTCCTGGTGCCTTATGTATTTCTTCATGTTCTTTTACTAGCTCTTGAGGTGCCTTGAATACCCAGAATTTATTGAACTCATGAAGATTGCAGGGAGGGCAAATAGCTGCATTAAGATCCTGTAAGAGCATCCCTCCTAGTGCCTGCAGGTAGCTAGTAGAGGGGAAATCCAAAGATATATATGTGTAAGAAAATACAGTAAGAGAACTCTCACCTAGTAGAGGGGAAATCCAAAGAGAAAAGTCTGGGGATCCCTGCTACTAGTGAAAAGACTATATACGACTACCTAACACCCAACCAGGGGCACTCCTACGTGCTGTCAACCCTGCCCGACTTCTATCCCCATAAGGTACTTCGACCCTGACGAAGGTCGGATGTCGGGCTGAGGGTTTGGATCGGATGTTTGGGCTCTACCCCGAGTTTGGTTGAGGTCTCGGGTGGTTTGAGGTTTCAGACTAGAGGCCCGAGACTTCGGGTTCATGCTTGGAGGCTTCGGGTCAAGGACCCAAGGCTTCGGACTGAGGTTCCTGCGCCTTGGACTTGTGCTTCACCTGTGTAGGGGCCTTGGAGATGGAGGATTTGGTGAAAACAGGTTGTCCCCTGGCATCAGCCCCCCCCCCCCCGAGAGTGCTGTGTCCTCGAAGCACGAGCCATAATGGTGTCAAATGCTGTCGAGCGAACCTGTCACGATCATGATTTACGATTTGTTCCTCCGTCCGAACCATTCGAACCATCCGAACATCACATTTCCGAAACCACTCTTCGGAACCCGCTTCATTGGCAGACTTGTCACACCTACAACCCCCCAACACCTCGTCACCCATAACACCTTGAATCATCCTAGCAACATCACAAGGATTCAATCAAGAAACCAAATTTTATTATTGGCCTTCCCTCAGAAAAGAAGCACCTACACTATCCCCATCACTATCCCTATCTATTTCTAGGAACTCAATAGAAGGGTCGATTCTATGCTTCTAAAAGCTTATGGAAACAATACATACAATTCCACATATGGACAAGTTCATCCCCATCACTCAGGACCGTCGTTTAAAGAGGTGAAACAAGGGTTCGTTTATCTGAAATGACAGACGGTTCGGAAACAGGTTTCAGGGTGTGTTTCTAGTTAATTGAACCCCTTTCCCATCCACAAGTTTCATCCCATTCTTGTTCTCTATTCATTATGGTCATTAAATAGAATACATGTACTGTAGCTACTTTTCCGATCCTTAACGGATTACTCCCCATTCGCCTTTGCCTCCGAACGTCCCAGTATATAAGTAGCACATTCACATGTATGTTCTTTAGTTCAATTATCGCACGTCTACTTGATTGATCTGCTCAACTTAACAATTCGTCGTGAACAATCAGAAAGAGTAACTTCATTTCAAAGTAAGTTCTATAAAACCTATCACTTTAAATTTGATTACACTTCGAAAGAATGTAATCATACTGGGTGTGATCGGCGTGAACCATACGGTTCATCCGATCCACGGGATAGAACCCTTTCGGAATATCTATCTCTTCGGAACCATGCACTTCTTCGCAAACGTTCCGAAAGCCCTTCGCTTTTTCTGTAGGATTAGCTTTCGTTTTCGAACACCATTTTCCTCATGTGGAAACCTTCTCAATGTTATTGCTAACAATATATTTGTTCATAACATTTAACTTTAATAATTGGATTCTGACAGAACCCTCCGAGGTGCCCCAGAGTGTGCTTGATAGAACTCTCAGATTTTGTCCGGGGCCAAGACGTCAGCTTCTGCAACCCAAGTGTTCTCCTCATACCCATACCCTTCCCATTTGATCAGGAACTGTAGTTGACCTCTGTGGAACCGACTATCAAGGATCCGTTCCACTGTGTAGTGCTCGGCCCCATCTACAATTTCGGGTGGGGGTGGTGGTTTGGACTTCCGACCAGAAATGGGGTCTTCGGGTGCCAGGAGGAGTTTGACAACATTGAACACTGGGTGTAATCGAGCCATTGATGTTGAAAGAACACACAATGGACTTATATTTCTTGAGTTTTTCTATTTTTCATTCTATTTTTCTTTTATCTTTTATCACACAGACACTACCATAATTCCAATCATATCTCTTTCTATTCTTCATCTTTTCCTACCTACAACTGCCAAACACGAATATCCCAGCCCACACGAACGATCCGTACACGAGACGCGCCCAGATCCACACGCGAGTACCCCGAGACACGAGCACCGAGATGCATCGAGAACACGAGCCGCGAGACATACCAAGAATATGAGACACCGAGAATCACACACCGAGAACCACAGACGAGACGATCGAGCTATACACGAGATAGGAGCGACGAGACACCGAGATCACATGAGTCGAGAGGCATTGAGACACCAGAAACACAAGCCACACACGAGACAAACCGCAAGACAATGAGAACACAAACGAGACACAAAGAACAAAACACGCACCTAGACCTCACACCGGCTCCTATCGATGACGGCTCCACGATTCTAGAACGATTCATAGCATCGGCTCCACTCGTCGGAAATGCGGATAGCGGAAGAAATGTGCAGGGGTGCGCGAGTTCAAAGCGAGACGGTGACACGGACACTATTTTTCACATGCACGAGATAAGACTTTCTCCTATTATTTTATGTATATAAGGACCATCTAAATAGCTAGAATATTAAGCTGTATCTTTGAGTGTACAAGACCAGTAGCAAGTTTCAAGTCTTTTATCCGAGTTCTTCAATCACATCACTTCTATCTTATCACAGGACTTTCTAAGTCCAACGAGTCTATTCCACTACTATTCGACGCTCGACCACGAACGAACGCTTTTCAATGATCACCCATTCGACGCGACATCGAACGATGCGCCGACGCATCACCGCCACGCGTTCCAAACACATCACGTGATCGACGCGTGAATCACGAACGCGTCAACATCACGATGTGACTACGCGTCACAAATGCGACAATAAGAACAATAATATTATTTTATTATTATATTCAATAGTTAATCCCCTCAACTCTTCACAATTGACCGTGGTAATTGGAGGCGATATGCATTGCGTCCAACTTTTCGTTGGACAACGTATGGCCCAAGGTAGCGGTGTGCAAGTTTCGGGGATGGTCGGGTCGTCCAAATGTTCAAAGCGTCTAGAAACACTCGGTTGCCCACCTTGTATTCCGGAGCTGGGGTTCGGTGTTGGTTGTAGTACTGAGCCATGTCAACCTTTGCCTTGGCTAATGCTGACTTAGCTGCCTCTAATGATTTCTCCATTCAGTCTTTGAACTCGTTCACCGTCTCCATGTGGGATTTGGGCTGTCTCAGTTTGAATCCCATCCGAGGGTGTCAGCCTGTGTCCAACATGAAAGGTGTCTCTTGGGTCGCTGAGTGTACATGGTTGTTGTATTGAAACTCTGCAAGAGGGAGGAGCTCGTCCCAATCATCCTGGCATTCATCAATGAAGATCCAAAGGTACTGCTCTAATTCCTGATTGACACGTTCGGTCTGCCCGTCGGCCTGTGGGTTGTAAGCTGTAGTGGCCGCGAGTTTAATACCGAGTAGTCGGTAAAGTTCTCGCATGAACTCCGAGATGAATTGCGGGCCTCGGTCAGAGACAATCTGTCTCAGTAGTCCATGCAGCTTCCAGACATGCATGAGGTAGAGTCGAGTGGCTCCCAATGCTGTGACCGTAGTGTTGGTTGGAAGGAAGTGGGCTCGTTTGCTCACCGAGTCTACCACATTCATGACCGCGTCAAACCCTCGGGCCTCCGGGAGTTCGACAATGAAGTCGACACTAATTGTGTCCCATTGGTGCTCGGGGATTGGTAGTGGCTGTAGCTCTCCCATTGGTGCACTCCTTTGTGGCTTAGTGCGAAGGCATAGGTCGCAGGTCTTCACATACTGTCCAATGTACCTGGACATCTGTGGCCACCAGTAGTTCTGAGACACGAGTTCTAATGTCTTCCACCTCCCTGCGTGCCCAGCTACTCGTGTGTCATGGTGTTGAAACACGATACATCACCGAAGTTCGGGGTCATTCAGTACATAGGCTTTCCCCTGAAACAGCAGCAGGCCATCTCGTTCGGACCACTCCAAGGCTCTTACGGCACGTGAGTGTCCTTTCCGAAGCTCCGAGATAGCCTTGGTCACCGATTCCTCCTTGTCCCTGTCTCAGGTCATCCTTCAGATATCCCAAAGTATGTCTCGTTCTTCACCTACAGCAGCAAGTCCTTCGAGGGCTCGAATGGCGAAAAGTTCGGGATGGAGCAATGTTCAGTCCTCATTGTTGTTCGCTCCGGATCCATGGTCAGGCCTTTGGGACAAGGCATTGGTTTTCCCCATAGTTCGGCCAGGCCTGTGGTGGAGCATGAAGTCAAAACGGGATAGGTATAGTGACCATCGAGCTTGTCTTCGGTTGAGCTTCTTTGAGGTTCAGAAGTACTCTAAATTCTTATGATCTGTCCAGATCTCAAATTTGAGTTGTGCTCCTTCCAGGAGGTGCCGCCATTCCTCTAGCGCTCGGATTATGGCCAGCATCTCCTTGTCATGAATCTCGTAGTTCCGCTCCACTGGACTAAGACTTTTGGATAGGAAGGCTATGGGGTGCCACCTGTCACCCTCAGATTGTTGAGAGATAACCACTCCCGTTGCGAAGTCTGAGGAATCAGCCTCCAATCGGTACATCCGAGTGTCATCTGGGAACGCCAGGACCGGGGCTGAGGTGACGAGTTCCTTGAGTTTGCGAAAGGCCGTATCTTCAGGCTCGCCCCACTTCCAGGTATCCCCTTTCTTTGTCAGATTGAAAAGGGCTTGGGCATGGTGCGAGAAATCCTTGATGAACCTTCGGTAGAAGTTCACGAACCCAAGGAAGGCTTGCACCTCTTTTCAGGTCTTTGGAGTTGGCCAATCTGTAACTCCTTTAACCTTAACCGGATCCATCTCGGCACATCCTTCGGAGATGATGAATCCGAGGTATTCGATGGATGTACGTTTGAACTCGCACTTCTCGGGTCAGAGACAGAGCCCATGCTCTCGGAGTCTCTCCATCACTCTTCGGACTACCATCCTGTGCTCAGAGATAGTCTTGGAGAAGATGAGAATGTCATCCAAGTACACACAGACTACCCCTTCCATGATAAGGTCTCGGAAGATGTCATTCATCATCATTTGGAAGGTGGCCGGGCTGTTGGTCAGCCCAAAGAACATCACCCAAGGTTCGAACAGGCCTCGGTTGGTTCGGAAAGCTGCCTTCCACTCGTCCCCCTCTCGGATCCGGACATTATTATACCCCCACCAAACATCAAGTTTGGTGAAGTACTTGGCGCCTTGGAGTTGGTTGATAAGCTCGGGGATGAGGGGGATCGGGTATCGGTTTTTGACCGTCATAGCATTCAGGGCTCGGTAGTCCTGTACAAGCCTGAGTGTTCCATCCTTCTTTTCGATAAAGAAGACCGGCGAGGCCATCGGGGATTTTGACAGTCAGATCTTGCCTGAGCAAAGGTTCTCTTGCAAGAATTCATCCAGTTGCGTCTGTTCATTTGGAGATAGGGGGTACACCTTGCAATTAGAGGGCTTCGCACCCAGCTCTAGCTCAATGGCATGATCCCAGATCTGTTGCCCTGGCAGGGTGTCAAAGGAATCCTTGGAAAAGACATCCTCAAAGTCTCGGAGGTACTTGGGGATTTCAGACGAGGCCTGATGGTGTTTGTGGTGAGCCTCAGCTAGCCTCTGAGACGTAGTTTGAGTAGCTTGGATCTCATGGAGGGCTGGGTCAAGTGGAACACAGAGCAGTCGATCACCCTGTGAGAGTTGATCACTTGGCCCTAACTCGGGAATGAGGTCCAAGACTTCGGACTCGGAGTCCGAGACCTCAGTCCAATGATCCGAGACTTCGGACTCAGAGTCTCGGACTTTGGACTCTTCAGCGGTGAAGTCAGGCATTGGTCCAGCTTGGCAAGCTCGGATCCTGCATTCCACTCTCCAGGCTTCTTTTTGTTCCTTCTTAACTTCAGTCCAGCACATATGGCACTTGTCCAGGCATTGGCTCATGGTGATCTTTCGAGTCTGCCAGTTAATCTCCGGGTTATGCTTGGTCAGCCAAGTGTATCCGAGCAGCAGGTCTTGTCTCCTGAGATTGGTGACCACAAACAACATTCGTTCTGAATGACCATCTACTCAGAGGATTGCATCTACTATCTCTGTTATAGCACCGGCATCGTTGGGGGACCCATCCACATTATACACTGGAATGGGGCATTAGAGTATCCGAGTCGTGATCCGGTTACGTTCCACATAGCTTCGGCTTATGAACAGCCCAGTCGCTCCACTGTCTATGAGTGCCGGAGCCAACATCACTTCACCCGTGTTGGTGGTCTGAATCTCCACCTTGACTGAAAGGGATTTTGGGTTGGCAGTGGAGGCGACGACATACTTCTTAGGGAGTCGCCTCTCCCACAGTTGGCGAGGAGGGGGGAGGGTTTCTTTGGGTACAGCTGTGACAGATTCTTTCGTCTGTGAGGTGGGGGAGTTTACTTCACCCTCAATTTCAAGACGGGAGAATCTATTATGTACAGGCAGTGGGGGCGTACTATTCACCCACTGCGGCCTCCAAAATCCTCTGAAATCTACCTCCGGGTTTCCCTCAGGTCTCGGTTCAGTCTCAGAGTCTGTGGTTTCAGATACGTCTGCCAGCGCTAACAACTCTGGTAGGAGCTCCAGTTTTTCTTCCGTTGTTGTTGGGGATCACCTAAAAAATGAATTCTTTCCAAATGTTGCTCAAGAATATTGCTTATTCTGGT
>QMFG01000908.1:0-16391 GCA_003314545.1 Ramaria sp. MG151 | reverse complement strand
GAAGCGGTCTACACTGATGAGGCCAGTCTGGCCTCGCTAGACATAAGCTCCTCAGTTCTCGACCGCTGCACTTGCCCTGTCGAAACTCACCGATCATCATCATTTTTTTTTCATGATTGGTTTGTCTGGCGTCACTGACAATAATCTCCAGCTGAATCCCATCCTGCAATTCCCGCGCTCATTAGGCTGCTGAATTCTACTGCACTGTTTCACTAACGTAGTATCTCTGACTGTGATCGCCAGTCGAACTCCATGCCGCTATCGCCCCTTGCATACCCATCCTCATCGCTTTGATAGAGTCTACTGACTGTGACGTCCAAGCTGTCACAGATGTTCTCTTGAAGTTTCCTGATCATGGCCAGTATTTCCTTTGTTAACTAGCTTGATATCGCTGATCTTGGCCACTAGTTACATCACATACCGCTATCTTCCAATGTATTCATACACTCGTGAGGATGCTGGCGAACACCGACCCTAACGTTCAAAATGCCGTCGCAAATACTCCGTCCAAGCTTTTTGAACATAGTCAGTCAAATTATTCAAAGCAGAAAACAAACTATGGCCGGCACCGTCTCAAGTGTCTTGGAAAGAATCTTATCCACCCAGGTTGTACCAAGCCAGGACGTCCTCAAAATCGTCGTTACTCTTTCGCTGGGAGAACTAATCGCAGTTTCTCCGGCGATTTCGGACGGCATACTCCGCTTGTGCCAGGACGACCCTCCGCCTGTCGTTTCCTCACCACCCGCTTCAATCCCACCAACACCAACACCGCAAGACTTTCCGCACCTGCCGCAACAAGTCCTCTTCAGTGATAAAGATCAGATAAACTCAGTAAGGATCAAACATACCTGTGTCACTTGTTCCAGGCTGTTTCCTACCCCTCGCAGACTCAGATGGCATGTCAGAGTCCACCGCCGCCATGGACACTTCATTGGGGCAGCCTATACAACGATCGACGCACGTTCTGTGACACGTCATGACAGGTCGACCGCACGAACAGCGCTGCACAGAGCCCAGCACACACCTGGATACCTTGCGTGACTTCATGACCAGCTGCCCCAACATCTTTTTCCACCATCTGAGGCAGGAAAACCGCCGGACACACGTCACATAGCAGAGGACGCATATCGCGATGTGTCAGACACGTGATGCGATGCCTCATACATGCGACGCAACATGTCAGACACGCAACCCAGGCCGCCGGACACACGTCGCATAGCGGACACGTGACGTGATGCGTCAGACACGCGGCCCAGGCTACCGGAAACCGAGCGACGATGCAGACCGCCGGAGACATGCCTCATTGCAGAGGACACGCGATGCGATGCGTCAGACACGTGGCCCAGGCTACCGGAAACCGAGCGACGATGCAGACGCGCCGGACACGCGACGCAGGCCTCTGGAAATCCAGCGACCATACCGACAGCCGGACACGCAACGCAACGCGTCGGACACACAACCCAGGTCACCGGAAATCCAGCGACAATGCCCACCGCTGGAGACACGTCTCATCGCAGAGGACGCATGTCACAACGCATCAGGTATGCTACCTAGGCTACTCAAGTCCCAGTCCATCCGCCGTACCTGTTTGTATCTTTAAAAAGGGGTCCCAGCGGATGTAAGAGAGCGTTGCTCTCTAGTTGGAGATTTATTAGTTTATTTTCTGAGTTTCAATCCACTTGCTAGGTGCTGGTTGTGTGTCTCTTACTATTCTCAGCTTAATACAACAGAACTCTTTCCCTCCTCCCATCTCAGCAGTGCCTTTCTGTGGCACGTTGTCGTCCCAGCACAGCATAACGTCTTACACTGCATATACATCTAACATCACCTTATAGTCATAGCTAACTCCTTTGGGTCAGTTACATGTGGTTTCCTCCGTGAGCTATCTTCCTATGCACATGCCCTGAAGCTTCCCTCTTTTTTCCTCCCATCATAGACACAGCTGAATGTTTGTAGTGGCATATATTGGGTCGTGGCACCTTGCGCTTACCTTAAGTTTGATGTTACCCTGCATCGTGATTTCTGGCAGTATCATGAACATTTTCAGTAGCAGGTATATGCAGTATGTTTGTTTATTTCTTAACTTCCCTTTAAACCCATTTTTTTCTTTCATGAAATTCGATGTTATTCTTTCAACGGGCCTTCCAACTACATTTATCATTCAGGCCAGAATTACTTCATTTTTGCAGCCGACTTCTATTCTCACATGTTTTGTATCCTGTTCGATGTTCCTAGTTCAGCTGCTTTCATTTCTCCTCGCACCCACCAAGCAACTCATTACTAATGCTTTCTTATTTCCCAGATTGAGCCAACATTTTGTCTTGGAAGCCGGCACACTCGCAGAGGAAGTGATTTCAACCATGCACACAGCCCAGGCATTTGGGACGCAGGGGAAACTTACAGCCCTTTATGACGATCGCGTCAGGGCTGAATTGGCTGTGGATTCAAAGGTGGCTATATGCTATGGTGGGTAACGAGCTTGTTTTCTCTTTTTTGCAATCATAACATTCTATCCCACATTCTTCCCTCTTTTACTCACCTTTTTGGCATTTCACCAAGGGGATACATTCTTTTGACAACTGTCCCTTTTTGTTTTTGTGTTTTAGGTGTAGGGCTTGGCATGTTCTTCTTTGTGATCTACTCTGCATATGCACTGGCATTCTTGTTCTGAGTGACGCTCATCAACCGTGGCGAGGTGAATGCAGGAACCATTCATGCCTTCTTGGCTATCTTTATTGGATCTTTTTCGCTTACATTCGTGGCACCCGAAATGCAGGGTATGTAACCTCCCCTGCCCTTCTTTTCTCTTCCTCTCTCCTCTGTCATCCACGTTATCCAAAATGCCCCAATCCCTCAATACCAAGTGCAAACTAACCCCTTCTTCCCCTCTCCACAGTTATATCCAATGCCCGCGGCACTGCTGCCAAGCTCTTTGCAACAATTGACCGCATCCCCGACATCAACAGCGCTTCCCCTGAGGGTCTCAAGCCCACCAACATCGTTGGCCATGTTGAGTTTGACCATGTTAAATTCAACTATCCAAGTTGCCCGAATGTGCTGATCGTCAGGGGACTTGAGTATTGTGTTTGAGGTGGGAAAGACAGCAGCGCTAGTGGGGGCTAGTGGGTCTAGGAAAAGGTGAGGGTTTGGTATTGCTAGACTAGGCTTGGTTGGTGTTACTTTTGTGGAGTGCTGATGTTTTTTTTTTTATTGCCTCTGTTCTAGTACTATCGTGTCTCTCTTTGAGCGGTTCTATGATCCCCTCTCTGGGACCGTGAGGCTCGATGGAAACGATCTCTGGGACCTCAATGTGGAGTGGCCCCGTGGTCAGATCGGCTTAGTGTCTCAGGAGCCAGTGCTGTTCACAACGACTGTTGAGGAAATGTAGGGCATGGGCTTGTCGGGTCACAGTGGGAACATGCATCACAAGGAGAAAATTATCTGTTAAAAAATGTCTGAACGGCGCTTGGTAGCGCTAGCAGTTTGGGCGTAACGCATGTGTATGCATGTACTGACGTGCGCAATCATGTGACTTGATACCATCCTTCCCCAATGAGGCCAGCAACATTTTTTCTATTTCGGACCAGGCACTCAGCGAACGCTACCGTTTGTCGAAGAGGTCTGTTTTTTGCATCGTTTACCATGTCATCCAACGTAGATCGGTTTCGTGAATTGGGGCAGCGTATGGCTATGCCGTCCCAAGGACAATGATGGTCAACCCATCCTCGATGGTGGCGTCACCGATGTTCATGGGGATGGAAAGGTGGCAGTCATTCACTGCTATTAGTGACCCTGAAGGCATCCAAAACCAAAAACTTGGCTTGGTAGCAAAAATGTCTAAGCTGTGCAAAGAAAAAAAACAAGAGAAATTTCTGGGAGGGGGGGAGGGGGAATCGGACCTGCCATGCGAAGCATCGGCCTACTTCCACAAGTGAGATGATCTTTGATTCAAATAGTCTTTGATAAGTCTGAATGAACAGTCAAGGTGAATTCTTGATAATTGCTCTGGTAGTTGAGATATTCAGCTATCTATAAGAGTATACTAGAAATTTTGAAGATTTCCTGCTATGTTTTGTTTGTCTGAATTACAAGTGCATTTAAAGAGTTAAGCTCCTGTAGTAATTATATGATGGATGGAAAATGAACTGGGGTTGTGGAACAAGTCTAGATAATTCTATGGAAGTGGGGAGATGATATGGGTGAAACAAGGGTAGCTAATTCTATTCCATTATTACTTGAGCTTAAACTCATACTAAAGGTCTGAGAACTGCAGGAACAAAGGTCAAAAAGTTTTTGATATGAAAAGAAAGATGATAAGAAAGAAAATTCCAGAGTGGTGGGGTTATATATCCACAGTAAGCCTGAAGTGGACACAGGCACTGATTGTTGGCTGCATTTTGCTTCCTGTTTGTGTAGTTTGGGAATTTTCAGTTGATTCAATCCACAAGTTTGTGTCCATAAATTGCATTGGGTCCATGGGTCATTGAAATGTATATGCAAATGTTCAAGTCTGCATGTATGCTTTCATAGGTGCATGCAGACATTTGTGGGTGACTTGATATTGGTCCACACAGCTGGTGAAATGGATTTATAGGGTGTTGACCCCTGTTTTATGAGTCCTGTGATAGGCCATGTCCTTTGTGATGTACCCCTGTGATTATGTAAGTGCACAAAAGAATATTCAATAACAGGCATTACCCTTTTTGGATGCTTCTTTTTGTGGGCATGGTCTATGTAAGTTTTCAGAATGTACCTGCATGGCTAGGTGTATGGGGTGAGTGTGTGTAGAAAAGTAAAAAAAAATTGTTTTCCGTGATGTAGTATGCGTGAGAGACCATCTTTAATCAATTTGCACCCCATGGTACCATTTGTTAGACCTTGAGTGTTGCACGGCTCCGCTTCCTTTCCTTTCCTTACGTACAATATCAAGAGACGGGGCATGTTCGAAAATGCTCAAAGCGATCTGAGCATTCCCGAGGGACTACAGATATCCTCGGGTTGGTCTGCGTCTTCCTAGATCAAGTCCTCTTTTGCTAGTAAAAATTGGTTGTGAATCTTGGGACTCAGTCTGAGGATTATCAATTGTACAAATGATTCTTCGATGAAGGAAAATCCATTTTTATCTTTTGAGATTGTAGGTCGTGTATAATAACGAACAATGTGAAACAATTTCCCGAAGGCTGAAGCTGACCCGATTACGAACAAATAGCTCAAGTGAAGTTAAGCACTAGAATGAAATCGTAGGTTCGCTGAAAGAATGAAGGTTCTGTGGGCGTGTCATATTGCGAAGTGAATTATTATTTTTTTTTTTAGAAAAATGACCGTGTTATAAAAATGAAGGCGTTAAGCAAGATTGAAAGCGGCGTGGGTAGGAGAGGTATAGGGCGAAGGAGTGCGTGCTAGAAACGGCGAGTGAGGAGTGGAAGGTTTGGCGCGCTTAGTGAGTTTCGAAGCTAAATACGTGACGCCTTGATCATGGGAGCATCTGCCAGAGGTACAAGAGTGTCTCAAAGTTTGGAGTTCCAAGACCTGGGGTAAACCTCAGTAACTTCTAGTTATGAAAACTCACAAATATCACCTGTCACAGGATCCCACCCTTCTACGCTGAAAGTAGATCGGGAAGTTGAGAAGCGGATCTGGTATAAAAGGAAGAGAGAAACTCACGCCGTGAAGCCTGGGGTGCCTATTGTGGTGTAATATATAAATGATCGTTCTTTAAAACGGTGTGAAGACTTACCGCAGCCTGGGTTACCACCCATCGTAATATCGTTAAATCCTTCTCTGAACGCGGGTGAATAGATCTACAGAATTCGAAATAAACGAAATGAGACGAAGCGGACTATAAGTGTCCCTGATAGTTGACGAACCGTGGGATTGATGAACCCAACAGGCCCCTTCCCGATAGCCAAACGAGCATCATTGATACTCGTTATCATAGAACCGACAACAGGCGACGAGCAGGAGGTGCCGAACACTTTAGCAAATTTACCATTGACCTGACAAGAGAGTTCAGACGAAGCCACGAGAATGTAATTCATAAGACTAACTGCTACAACGTAGTTGACACTTATTCGGGGTCTTTAGCACTTTCAAACAATAAAGTAAAGTGAAATCACCCATTAGCGGCCAAATCGGGATAGCCGCGAGCCTAAATTGTTGAGCCCAGGAGTCAGCCAAAGGGAGCCTGGGAAACAAGCTCGGGGGAAACCCACTTTACGACTATTGTTGTACTGGGCAGCAGTGTAGGGTGGTGGGTGATTCTCGAAGAAATCCGACACGGCATCCTTCTGGTAGTCGGGCATTGGGAAGATGTCAGAGAATCCGCCTCCACTGGACGAAGAAGCAGCGTAAGATAAAGCGAAAGAAACAATTGTAGTAAGATATTTAACCTGAAAATGACCTGTTCGGAAGCACCCTCGGGTTCCTCCACGGAGGCTAGAGACAAGTCAAAAAGTGAAACATGTGTCTGACAATAACCTACAGCCTGGGTTAATTTGTGTAGCTCCGACTGAGAGATTTGTGAGCAAGAATCGAAGTTCTGCAATGCAGAGAGCCTTACCGGCAGTAACGAATGGGCAATTCGCAGGGAAATCTCGTATTGTATATCAGATATAAGTAATAAGCATGATTAGCAAGAAACAAACCTGGGTCGAACCGCGTCCCATTGACAGTCTCTTGGCCTTTAATGCACAATTGTTAATATTTGCAAGTAACGTGAGATTTTTACAAGCTCTCTTGCCTGTGGCTGGGTCAATACATCCCACGAAACCAGCGACCCCATTGTCTCCGGAACTGAACAGAATGGTGACACCCATCATACCCAACTTCCCGTATTCATTGCATTGACGGATCTGGTACGCTGCTGTCATCTCAGGCTCTTGGGAGCCGTAAGATGTGCTGATGACGTTTGCTGGCTTGACAATACCGCAGCTCTCTGGACCTTTGAATCCACCGGGAAGTGGATCAGGGTAGATGCCTGGACAAAAGACGACAGAGCATGAGACTATGCGATCCAACGCTATGGGGAGACTTGCCGTCTTGAGTCGGATCATCGCCACCTTCGAATGTGCAGAATGAACCATCTACGGCGTCGAGAAGATTGTCGAAAGAAGCCTGGTCGATTTGCTTAGCTAGAACATGTTCCGCGGTGTGGATGCAGCTCACCCCTTGGACAAGATCACCTGTCTGGTACAAAGTGACTTGTTGCGGAGCTACTAGAGCCATCCCATATTCCTTGAAAACATAAGAATGTATGAAGGATTTAGACTGAGAGACTGGATATTCACGAGGTCCAGATCACTTTCGCCGTTAAAATTAAAGTTCTAGACAATGGTGTTGATATGATGAGAACAAGTCCGGCGAATGAAGAGATGGAAAAACTCTCTCACCTGGTGACTTTTTTGGATGACACCTATGGACCTGTCAGATGTAACACGATACCCCAAATAAGTGCAATCACTAACCGCCATCGATTGACACAATTGCAGGTGATTTACCCACAAGAGAAGGGCTAAAGTTCCTGAAAAAAGTGTCCAAGTCCTTTTGGAGGAATGCTGCGCGAATACTAAGCATAGTCAGATGAGCGTTGACACGAAAGTACCTTGAGGTGTGTATTCGACTAAAAGTTGGCGTCAACACGAACTGTCATTTCAGAATTCAGAAACAATTTGCATACCGATTCCATAACTGTTCCTGTCTATTTGATTTGGCGTGTAATAGAAGTTGTACAAAGCACGAAGACAATCCATTGTGATATCTTTGTCGCAGTTTGCTAAAGATCCGGGTTCGCTACCCTTTGCCAGTCTGCCGTCGGTCTTCGCAAAAGGCTGGATGGTAGCGCCTTTCTTCGCTCCACCAAACTTAGGGGTGGAACGAGGAAGAATCTTTGCGTCGAAGTTGACTGTCGGGAGAATAATATCGACATGTTCTTGGACATGTTCCGGCACTGAATACGAATCACATGCTTCGTGGTTACACATCGTTAGAAAGGCACATCAAGATAGAAACAACTCCAGAGGACATACCAACGTGCTCGCTTCCAGATGCGTGGTTGTACACATGATAGTCAGCGTCCAGGAGCTGTTCGACTTCGTTAACTGTGGCATTAATCTCAATCCAGCCTTTGCTTGCTGAAAGCCTAATCCTTTCTGCCGCGAAACCGGCAGAGTGCAGCCAACTTCGCACTGCATCTATGGTGGACTTGCTTGGGGCGAATGTCTCAGCGACCTTTTTAGCCGACCAATGCTTGCCATAATTGGGGCTTTCGGGATGAGAGACGTCCATGAGGAATTCTTCGACCCTGTGGATATTGTTCTGCTTCAAACTAGAGAAGGGTGAGGTCACTGTGAAGCGACGTTGCAGACAACACACCCGAAACGCATAGGCAGAACGACCTCAGGGCTCAGTTTTCGGGAACGAGACCATCCAGCTGGATCAAATGCACGTCTCTCATGTACAACTTTGCGAGAAATGGATGCGGGAGAAGCCCATGAAAGACCAATGGCCCCCAAAACTACGGCGATAACTGACAAGGCGCGCATCAAGGAAGTACGCTTTGGGTACTGCAATCCGTATATACTCACTGTCAATATATACTCACTTTTCCCGATCCAAACCCTTACAATAGGAGATCAGGGATGTTGATATAAGTGAGACTGTGAAGAATAATGCCGACAATAAGAATAATTATAGCGCTCCACTCCAAGGAAATTGATGGGAGGTATATTCACCGTTATGGGGTGATTGTGAGACATCAACGTCTTCGAAATCGTATAACATACGACATATCGAATAAAAGCTATCTGTTCTCTTGACGTCCCAAACGTGAAGCTAGAAGGTCTTCTCCTTCGGATACAGCTTGAGGGCACGTCCAGTTATCCTGCGCGCCAGCATCATGAAACGTGTCGTGCCCGGCGTCGAATACCCTGAGCCTTGTATGGATGAATGAATTGTTTCTATTATTTGCTTGTTGTTCGGTCGCGCACCACCACGTGTCGTTCGGCAACGGTCGAAATTGGACCGAGATTCGAACCGACGAGCATGGTCGAAGGTAGTACTCGGTGTTGGCATATGGCTGTTAGTAATCCCGAACTCACAGGATAGTCTAGCATTTCCTAAATGGGTGATTCGCGACTATCGGATTGAAAGGAAACTCGAGAATAATGGGTAACTAACTAATTGAGGTCCTGAATAGTGTCTGACTCTAGCTGAGATAGAATAACATGTACTTTCTACTCGAACTACCTTCCAAACACAGTGCCAAAGTCAGTGTAGGACGCGGTCTGGCAGGGCGTAGCCAATGGACGAAGCCCGACACTAACTATAGTCGGCTTGATACTCGGATGATGCGCGTTAACTGGAGTGCAGGGAGACAGGTGACCAGATTCTGATGATTCCGAACAGAAGCGCAGAGTTTGCCTATATATAATCTTAGCTACTGAAAACCTGAAAAGAATACACAAAAAGATGAGTTGAATATGATTGTATGAAGTAGGGGAGATTGTCTGCGGGCCTTTTACATACGTATAGATGATCAATATAGAATTCAGAGCGGAATAGCTCACATAGACGCGAAAAAAAGAGACTGGACAGGAATCCTGGATTAGGAATAGGATCGGGGACAGCCTCGGGGATGCACGCGTGGTGTATGTGACATAGCTAGTCCATTAGATGAGCTTTGAATATTGGAAGTTCACGATATTCGAGCCTTTCCATGGGCTGCTGAATGAAGAATGGCTTCCCCATCATTCCCTCTGGTCAGGAGATATTCTCATTGATGTCAAGCAAGTTGCACGGCAAGTTTACGCAAGCGACATGGTGAGATCCCTGCGTGACTGCCACTTTAAAAGTGCGCTAAATTAGATTCTATGGGAGATACTTAGTGTCATAAAACATACATAGTAACGAAGCCTGACATTGACTTGAGTCAGTTCAAAATAGTACTCGGAACGGATGCGTGCTAGCTCAAGCCCAAGGGGACAACTCATTATTAAACATAGTTACTGAGTCCATTTTATACAGGCCTAACTACTGAGAAGTCCTAAAGGGAAATATAATGCGAAACGAAATATCGGGAAACATGTTGCCCAAAGTGTTTATGAATAACTAGGCGGAGATGTCTGTCCATTCGTCTTCTACCCGCGTACAGGGCTGATCAACGAAAGAAAAAGAAATTTCCTCTGCTGAAAATTTTTTCGGGGCACAAACACAAATGTCTGCGCTAGAACAGGGCTGAGCAACCGGCGTTAAATATTTGGTCCACGGTAGGCTGGGAGAACCGGGTTGCTGGTTTGAATACGGCCCCGGAAGCTGGCTTGCTCTCACGTGGAACAGCTGTACGTAGCTTTTACCCGTCCTTTATGCTGGTCCTCATATATCCTTATGCATAGTGGCCCGTGGATCTTCTGTTGGATCGATCCCTCACATTCTTTCTCACCCAAAGTACGGCCGGAAGCATATCTGGACGCAAAAACTGTCCTGTCGTCTCACTCTTGTCATGATTTCCTTTGTCTCACCCTCATTTCCCAATCCACACCCCATATCGCTCATCTTTCATAGACGCCTACCAGCACAGTTATCCACAGACGAGACAAAGCCCGGCACACATTCCTCGTGGATCGCTTCGACCCCGCGTGCGACGACTACTTCATTGGTCGTCGACGAGGAGCAGACCCCCCTCCAATTTGTAGAGCTTGGAATACCTTTCTAGGATGGCCTGCTCGAGTTTGCGCGTGGCCGGCTCCATCGTGAGCGGTCAGAGAGAGGCCACGCGGGTGAGTAGACTAATTGCTATGCTTTAGACTCCTCGCACAGTGCATTCTTGAAAGTTTTTTAAGGCTCCATCTTATGGACATCCCCCGCACCAACAAATGATACATCTGTATTTCTTGCTCACATCCATCAGATAGTAGATGTAGTTCATTCGCCACATGGGATGACCATAAGATGGAGGGAAATTGGACTTGAGGGATTAGGATTCTGCTGCTACAGATATGCAGACATCCCTTGATCAACAAGGAGGATTAATACTTGCATATTCAAACTGCTTAGCCAGCAAATGGGATGATAATGATGTCACAATAGAGCTTCACAGGCACTTAAGGAATAGTGTAGTCATTTTTTCCACCAATGACGTGGCACGAATTTGGCACGAAGGATGTTGAGCGAGTTCATAGCTGCCATAAACGACAGTTCTGTGAGCACGTGTGTGAGAGGTATTCAATCAAGTTAAATACAATATGTGCAGGGAACTTCGAGAGAGTATCTGCAGGCAGTGTCAATGAGATACACGAACATGGAGGTACGGAGAAAGGCACTGTATCCAACTTTCAATTCATTGAAGAATAAGTATGTGGGATGGCCCAGAGAATTAGGGCATTTGTCTTGAGCTTGCTGCCATGTTGAAGTTAAGTACGACAGATAACACCAAAGGAAGAATCCTAGGATGACATCAATGATTCAGGCATATACCATAGACTCTTATAGGTGTCTCTATAGATGGATCATGGTACGCTCGAAGTTCTTAAAAAAAAGAGGGGGCCTTCTGGGAGGCTCGAGGGTGTTCTGCAGTTGCCGAGGTAAACTTCAGGGATATTCACTAAACAAAAAACTGGAGTCCTCAGGCGCTTGGTTACTATCTAATGTGGCTATACGTTGCTTATTTATTCACCAAAATCTTGTGCAAGCTGTTCCTCCATGAATTCTTGCACAAGGTTCAGGCAAGATACAGGCGCCTCTTCGCCACGAGTCGATATACGAAATGAGGATCAAGGACAGCCGAGGGAAGTCCAGGGGATGAGGGAATGTAAGGAGACTGAGTATGTCCGTGAGTGCAGTTGGTCGAAAGTGATATATTGCCTTATTGCAGTACAGGTTCCTACTATCGAGTAAAGGGTCTCCCCTCATCTATCTTGTTCCTTAAAGCTCTAGCAGAATGTTGTGTTGCAATTTATCTAAGTTCTGCGCACCGGTTGTCCACATTGAGTATATTTTGGCAATCAGATTTTCATGAATAATACATGTAACCATGGTGAAATGGCGACCGCTGTCTAAATGAAGTCATTTGCGCAATCTGTAGCAACAGTGAGAGATCTTGTGACAAACCGGCACAAACTTACCCCTATCAGCGGCTTTTGGACAATGGCATCCGGTGCGTCAGATGGTCTTTTCCTCCCTTTTTAATGACCCATCTGCCATATGGATGAAGGTGCACTGGATGAATGTATAACTGGATATCTGCAGTGGTATCCTGACGCCTTGAATTGCACCTTTCTCTGTCTCATGGACATTCTTGTCACGATCACAATGTGGACACCTCATCTACATCATTGTCCTTCCGAACCAATCCTTCCGAATGGATCCTCCGAATTCTGAATCACCCTTGCATCAATGCTTCACATATATTTGATCCGGTCACCCAATCCAGTTCAGGAATCACTCCATAAAGTGTGTAGTGAAACAATCAATAATCAGGTCCGATCATAATCTTTTCTGGAAAAGAAGCATCCTGACTATCCCCATCACTATCCCCATCTTTTCCAATGAACTCATTGATTGAGTTGTTTCTATTGTGTGGAAGCTTGCGATGACATTCCATATCATTATGTTCTATGGTATGAATGTTCTAGACCCTCAGGATGACCCTCCGAAGGATTTAGGGACGGTTAGTTCTACCCGAAGAGCCATGCGATTCGGAAACATGTTTCAAGAGTTATTATGGGTCTGTTAATCTTTTTCTTCATTCACAATTTTCCTACCACCCTTGTTCCTTGTTTACTATGGCTTTTGATTAGTATACATGTACCTTGACTACTTCCTAAGCATCACGGACTCTTTCCCATTCGCTCTTTCTTCCGAATGGTTCAGTATATAAGCTAGCACATTCGCATGTACATTCCCTAGTTCAATTATCGTATGTCAACTTGATTTTCTACTCACACTTGCCAAACTCGCTCCCACCTCAACTTCACCAACAACTGTATATTTTTCGAGTAAGCCCTTCAATTCAACTTTTATTAGCTAAATCCACTTCAAAGAATGTACGATCATTGGCTGTGGTCGACATGAACTGCAAAGTTCATTCGATTCACGAGATAGAATCCTTTCGGAACCTCTGTCTCTTCGGAACTATGCACTTCATTCGCAAATGTTCCGAAAGTCATTCGCTTTTACTGTAGGATTTCCATTTGCTTTCCAAAACCACTCTATTACTATTAGGGATGTTTCCGAATACTTCTACTAATCCACAACATCTATTGCTATTATTTGGATTCTGACAATTCTCTGCAGCGACAAACAATATGTCTGTCACTGTGGATGTGGCACTCTGTATCACATCCACTGGAGGATAGTAACTGATTGTTTGTTGTTGCGGGGGCTGCTGCCCCCGCGACTGTTGGTTGGCATCTGAAAGGGCGCCTGAGTCCCAAGGTGGGCGCATCCTGAGTGGCACAACCAAGGATGGCCTTTGGGGACTCCTGGGTGCTCCAATGTGGCGGTGGTAGTCCAGCAGCCCAAGGCTGTGGAGGCTGGGAAGGTCTTCATTGATAGGCTGAAGAATTGTCTGTGACATGCTGTGTGATAGTAAATCAGTATTTGCATGTATTCCATTGCAGTGAAACAAGAAAATAAAGCAGACATGGACAAAAGTCAAACTGCTGTGAATGATGCCACAGGTATTAACACTTGAGGGCTGTGCAATTGGAACAAGCATGAATAAGAGTAGATTTTTACTCATATATAGAGAGTCGGATAAAGGGCAAATAAGTTGATATGGGCAGAACGACGACAGTGGGCTTTTATGCATGCACATGCCAGAAACAAAGTCACTATTGGGCACGGCGACTGTGAATAAAGAAGCCCAAATCTCTATTGTCCAGATCTTGGTCAAAGCGCAAGCCACGAGCGAATTAGAATGTTTTCAAATGTTGTTGCCATAAGCCATTGTGTACTTCAGCGCCAAAAGGTGGCTCTACTGAGAGAATTACCAGCTCTCACAGGAAATTGGGCACAACACTTTTGTTTGGTTTTGAATTTGTTTCTAAGAACCATTCCCACAATGAGCGCTGAGCTGTGGAGCAATGAATCTGGTTTTGCACTCAGAACAATGGAAGATAGACATGATGGTATGAAACAATGTGTGGAATAATGATGAACTTCTCGTTAAGTATAGAGAAATACTTGCATATTCAAACTGCTTAGCCAGCAAATGGGATGATAATGATCTCACAATAGAGCTTCCCAGAGGTCAAAGGCACTTAGAATAGTGTAGTCATTTTTTCCACCAATGACATGCTTGTAAGGGCAACCCTCCTAGCGCCCGTAGGTACCTAGTAGAGGGGAAATCCAAAGAGAAAAGTCTAGGGATCCCCGCTACTAGTGAAGAAACTATATACGACTACCTAATGCCCAACCAGGGGCACTCCTACATGCTGTCAACCCTGCCTGACTTCTTTCCCCATAAGGCACTTCGACCCTGACGAAGGTTGGATGTCAGGCCGAAGGTTCGGATCAAATGTTCGAGTTCTACCCCGAGGTTGGTCGAGGTCTCGGGTGGTCCGAGGTTTCGGACTAGAGGCCCGAGACTTCGGGTTCGTGCTTGGAGGCTTCGGGTCAATGACCTGAGGTTTTGGACTGAGGTTCTCGTGCCTTGGACTCATGCTTCGCATGTGTAGGGGCCTTGGAGATGGAGGGCTTGGTGAAAACAGGTTGTCCCCTGACAGTGCTTCTGTTACACATTGCACAGGGTCGGTTCGTCAATGATATCAAGGATGATGTCCATATTCATAGTCGTCCCATCTCTCTCAGACATTTGTATCTCAAAGAACTTTACGAAGGCGCACTTCCAGATGTGTACCAGCTAGGTACTTGTATACCGATCCATTAAGAGTAGTGAAAGCAAAATCACAGTTTACCTCACGTCAGCTGAGGCACAAACTCGGCACAATGTTGAGTGAGTTCTAGCTGACTTTCACATGTAGCCGCCATAAACGACGGTTCTGTGAGCACCGCACATGAGAGGTATTTGATCAAGTTGAATACAATATGTGCAGGGAACTTTGAGAGAGTATCTGCAGGCATTGTCGATGAGATACACGAACATGGGAGAAAGGCTCTGTATCCGACTTTCAATTTATTGAAGAGTACTCTTAACTGGTTCGTCACTCAGGCAGTAGTCACGCTAATTCGATCAGAAGATACAGGAAGACGCGGAGCAACTCCCTTGTCCCATTCACTCCACAGTAGTTTTAGTGGTTCGATCAAGTTTACTACTCCTGTCGCTTCAGGATAATCTTCTTATGGTTTCTTTTAAGGTGATACAATCCATGAAGCTGTGTGGAACAATAACACCCAGATAATAACAAACACATCAAAAAAATATCACATGGGTGATAAAAGATAATCTATCCTGTCCGTGCTTGATGCCCCTCATTCCAAAGCTGTAAGGGCAACCCTCCTAGCGCCCGTAGGTATCTAGTAGAGGGGAAATCCAAAGATATATATATGTGTAAGAAAATACAGTGAAGAAACTCTCACCTAGTAGAGGGGAAATCCAAAGAGAAAAGTCTAGGGATCCCCACTACTAGTGAAAAAACTATATACGACTACCTAACGCCCAACCAGGGGCACTCCTATGCGTTGTCAACCCTGCCCGACTTCTATCCCCATAAGGCACTTCGACCCTGACGAAGGTTGGATGTCGGGCCAAAGATTTGGATCAAATATTCAAGTTCTACCCCGAGGTTGGCCAAGGTCTCGGGTGGTCTGAGGTTTCAGACTAGAGGCCCGAGACTTTGGGTTCATGTTTGGAGGCTTCGGGTCAATGACCCAAGGCTTCGGACCGAGGTTCCCACACCTCGGACTTGTGCTTCGCATGTGTAGGGGCCTTGGAGATGGAGGGCTTGGTGAAAACAGGTTGTCCCCTGACATCAGCCCCCTCCGAGAGTGCTGCATCCTCAAAGCACGAGCTATAATGGTGTCAAATGCTGTCGAGCGAACCCTCCAAGGTGCTCCGGAGTGTGCTTGATAGAACTCTCGGATTGTGTCCGGGGCCAAGATGTCTGTTTCCGAAACCCAAGTGTTCTCCTCATACCCATACCCATCCCATTGTCACGATCACAATATGGACACCTCATCTATATCATTGTCCTTCCAAACCAATCCTTCCGAATGGATCTTCCGAATTCCGAATCACCCTTGCCTCAATACTTCACATACATTTGATCCGGTCACCCAATCCAGTTCAGGAATCACTCCATGAGGTGTTTAGTGAAACAATCAATAATCAGGTCCGATCATAATTTTTTCTGGAAAAGAAGCACCCTGACTATCCCCATCACTATCCCCATCTTTTCCAATGAACTCATTGATTGAGTCATTTCTATTGTGTGGAA
>QMFG01000907.1:0-21995 GCA_003314545.1 Ramaria sp. MG151 | reverse complement strand
ATCGCTCCATCGCCCCATTATTCTTCTTGGAAACACAAAGGACAGTTATTAGCTAGCCCTCCCTATATGTACGCTTGTAATTCTCATCAGAATCTAAGGCAGTATAACCTCCACATCTCAGACATATTCTCTATCTCTTTACTTGATATTTCTACAACCCTTGCTTTGTTAACGAATCGTCACCGGCTGTTCGTCATCATTTCAAGTGATATATTTGACTCAACAGTTATCTCAAAACCGTTAAGTTTGCACTATCTACCTATCTACAAGTCCGTGTTGCTGTACGCAAACTTTAAGCGCTGACACCTTGCTCCCGCATCAGCGCATCCCTCACGCTAGAATACACATCTCGCTTAGATTATCTCATAGGCGCTTAAAGCTCACCTCAAGCAAACTTGAAGAAAAGATCAAAACAAAACAAATAAAATCGAAATAAAATAAATAAAAATTTCTATTTTATTTCTCATTACTCCGGATCCTTTGCCGCAGTTTATTTGAACAACTGCTCTCTCCACCTCAAACTCTTCTTCCTCCTGTAAATGACAGCCCCGAATACCAGTGCCAACCCAGACGTCGGATCAGCCCCATCATCGCTTCTCCCAGCTCCTTGGCGCCAGGCCTGAGTCTCCCATTTCCTCTGGCGCTGATGCCACTCCTCCCTGCGTTTACTCCTCTCTCATGGGTCACTCTACCTCAGCTTCCATACGGGAACCACCCACGACGTTCACCCAAAGGCGTCGTTTATTCCTTGAGGAGCTAAGAATTTTTCACTCAAATGATGGACTACACTACTATAATCTCGAAGTAGCTATACAATAAAGGAACAATATGATGATAATCAAAAATGGATCTTGTTATAATTTCTACATATGAGTCTCCAGCGTCATGGGCGAATATCATTAAGACACATGGTGTGATGCGCAGTCCAATCATCACCCACCGAGGCCTGCTGTTGCTGTGGGCTATCGCGGGTTCCTGGCACCACTATACAATAGTACCCACTCCCTTGCTGGCTAATCTCATTTTCCTTGCCTTTCAAACTGACCATTTCACAATGCTTACGGTAACAGTCTTCAGTTCATAAGCGGAATTTCGCTTCATTCCCTGGTGATTTTGGGTTTGTCGTATTTTCAATTGACTTAAAGATATATTTGAGAAAGTTACCAATCCATTGGATCTCAGTCGATACTGGTAAGACATGGTTTGAAGTGTGTTATCTAAGTTCGTCTCGATTTTCTTCCCTTCTAAACATCGATTACAACTGCTGGGATGCTTGGACGTCGTGTAAGTTCTTTTTCTCTCTTCACGATTGTGTGTCGGGTGATCCCTGTCTTTTCTCCCTGCCAGTCCTAATTAAACGAGCCTGTGTTGGCACCCACACCGTGCTGCGCAGGTTCTCTTATGTTCTGAAGCCATCTCACTATTGCATCTCACAGCCAAGTTCTTTCATTTCCAGAACTATCTTGCTGAAAAATCGCATATCTTTTCGAAATTCTCGTTTAACAGCATTCTGGTAAATCCTTCCTGCCACCTTGGATGCTGTGCTGATATTTCATCGAAAAAAATTGCTTTGGCAGATCAAAGAGTAATCAGGCTAGGCCATAAGATACTGGTTGGACATGACTTGAAGCGGACGGGACCGCATCTTGAGAAGTTCGTTTCTATCTTTACTACATAAGGGTATTAAATTCTGTCCATGAGCTCTAGTCTATAATTGATGGAGATGGTGAATTTGAGTGGCACAGCATTGTATAGGCCTCCTAAGCTGGGCACGTTGCATCCAGTGTATTCTCGGCGCTACTCACAGTATAATCTTTCTTCAGCTCTTATATTCCTTCAGCTTTGACCGCCACAGAGTCAACCTTTTAACCTCCACGGTACACTACGAAATGAATATTCGATTATTTGATTGTCTGTCTCTAAATTTGACATTTAGGATCATCACAATTTGTCCACGAACTCTAAGCTAGATCTGACAGGGCACGTTGTATCCTGTGTTTTCCCAGCGCTACACAGCCTCCCTTGAGCTGTTATCTTCCTCCACCTGTGACCGCCACAGAATAGACATCTCAACCCTTTCCGCTACCATACACTACACAAAATGGATATATCAACCGATCTCCTCCGTGTCAGGGGACAACCTGTTTTCACCAAGCCCTCCATCTCCAAGGCCCCTACACATGCGAAGCACAAGTCCGAGGCACGAGAACCTCGGTCCGAAACCTCAGG
This sequence comes from Ramaria sp. MG151, assembly GCA_003314545.1. Lineage (NCBI taxonomy): Eukaryota > Fungi > Basidiomycota > Agaricomycetes > Gomphales > Gomphaceae > Ramaria > Ramaria sp. MG151. Next base: position 19,766 of record QMFG01000907.1, on the reverse strand, counting down.
TCATTGACCCGAAGCCTCCAAGCAACCCGAAGTCTCGGGCCTCTAGTCTGAAACCTCGGACCACCCGAGACCTCGACCAACCTCGAGGTAGAACTCGAACATTTGATCCGAACCTTTGGCCCGACATCTGACCTTCGTCAGGGTCAAAGTGCCTTATGGGGATAGAAGTCAGGCAGGGTTGACAGCACGTAGGAGTGCCCCTGGTTGGGCGTTAGGTAGTCGTATATAGTTTCTTCACTAGTAGCGGGGATCCCTAGACTTTTCTCTTTGGATTTCCCCTCTACTAGGTGAGAGTTCCTTCACTGTATTTTCTTATACATATATATATCTTTGGATTTCCCCTCTACTAGGTACCTATGGGCGCTAGGAGGATTGCCGTTACACTCTGCTTATCAGGAACAGTCGCACTCGTCCAGGGCTCAGTGCCACTTTCAAGGTGACGATGCTGATTATACAAACTGTTCAGGTATCTTACCTTAGCACGTTCATGTCGTCTGCTAACCTTGTTTGCATTCGCAGATCTCCAAAAGGAACACGGCAAGGTTACAATACCTAACCCACTTCATCGCAGACTGTCTAGTCACCATTGCGGAAAATATGGATGAAAAATGGGACGCTGCTCCAATTGCACTCAAGACAAAAATTGATGAATTTGAAGCATATGTTCTAGCTTAAGTCCTTTCACTGTAGAAATTTATGCATCCCTCTGGAATGGTAGGATATTAGAAGATCTTCTCAAGGTTGTGAAACGGATGGCATCTTCGTCAACTGTGAAAACCTTTTTCAATGCTGGAGATCATGATTTCGATATCACTATGCTGGAAAAGCGATTATTAGACACCCAGAGGTCAATTCTGGTGAGTGAATAACAGACATAAATGGAAAGTTGAAACTCACTCTGAGAACATAGGTTCTGTTGGGTGTGGAAGCATCAATGGCAGTGAGCACAGTCTCTATATTTACTACCCCACTTCTGGTTGACTGGACATGGCTTCGTAGCTCCAAAATATTACAAGAGTGGTGAGTTCACAGGAAGCTGTTGTAAATGCAATGTACAATCAGGTCCTGCGTCTCAGAGATCTCAATATTTGCCGGGATTCAACGATAGACGACCCCGATGCACGTATTAACAATTTTTTAGGAAGTCCCCCCATGCTGATGCATATTCAAATCTAGATACGCACCTACACAAGTGATGACATTGTCGTTTTCGAGACAATCGGTCAATATTGAGTCTCTCTATGTTCTCAACGACACTTGAGTGCTGGTTCAGTTAGAGTTGAACTACAGAAGGCAAAGCGTTATGATAATAGAACGGTGTTGTTGAAGAATTACTATGGTATGCCATCTCCCGGGAAGACAGATCTTGTAAGCCCCTCTTTTTAAAAAAGTTTTAGGCTGCCTCTCACAATTCCTTAGTTTCTGAAAAATATCGATAATCACCGACACATTCGGTGAGCCCTTGTTGGTGGAGAGGATCCCAGGAGTTGACTTTCGAGTGTTCACAGGAGCCCTTACTTATTGCAGCTTGTTGGAGGGAGTAGAGCCTCAGCCAGCATCCCGTTCCAGATGTATCACCTGCCTGGTGATCACCTTGAAAGTTTAGCGAGTTGGCTGGAGAAGAAACTGGCTTCAAATCCAGTGGAGGCTGTTTATGGTATATATAATATGGTTGGTCACTGCACTCAAACATGAGGGTTGCATATAAATGACATACATCGGGTCAGCAAACATCTCTCAGTGTGTGCAATGTTCTCAAGTGCTCAGTCTGCTCCTTAATGATCAAGAATTAGGCCTTGACGGAATTCCAGCGCTTAGGAACAGGCTGCTTTCCTTCCAGTTATTTGGCTCTGGTAGTGAATCACTATTGTTTGATCTCCCTCTAGCTGACATATACAAGGCCCAAGGGCTTTACGTTAGTGTTCAACCCAGAAATGATCAATATCACTGGAAGCTGATATACGCAGGTGAGTTATTGTGTGAGGAGGACTATAAGGTAAGTTGTGCACCATGTTGAGTTGATCTCAGTCATGGTGATGGGATATGGTAGTCCAATGTTTACATTGGTATGTGGGGATCCCTTCCACGGTAAGTATAAGTCATCATAAACACTACTGTGTTAGTTATGACTATTCACCACAGGGGCATATCCTATGGTCATGACCCAGCTACATCGATAGCATATAGTTTGTGTGACTCGTTACAGTGACTGCCGAGTTCTGACAACATCTTGGATATTCTTCAATGTCGCTATGACGACCTCAACCTTCAGATGCTTGGGGCTGCATTCTTTGAGCAAGGCTGGCTGGCACCGATTGCATTCTATATCCGTCCCACAGGCCCGATGGCATTGGGGGACATTGGTTACATAACAGAAGCTGGTGACTTTGTGGTTGTTGACAATATTCACCACTTGTTGCTAGCAGAATCAGGAGCACTCTCGTGGAACGCGTATCAGTTCTTTCAAAGTGGCTATGAGTCTCTCCATCACATTCCTGTGGTGATGGACAATGCTGTCAAAGACGACGGCAAGTTCATTTTTCCCTTTGTAATAGGCCTGGTTAATCACATACGGTTTTCCAGACTTCGCCCTCTCACTATCCCTGCACAAGTGTTGTCATGGTTTAACTTAACATATAATAACAATCTTGATGAGATGCACGCATGTAATGTGTTGCATCACCTTGCTCCCTTGATCATCACTCAGCATGGGCTCTCGATTGCCCCACACGAGTTGAAATTTGGTCAGCGTCTCCTTACTGTAAGTCTGGAACTGAGTTTTGACAGGTAGCACAAATAGTTATTGCAGTTCAACACTTATGGAATGCTGATCTGACAGTTGTGGATGGTCCTTCTGCTCCAGGAAATGTGTGCACCTTTCAGTGGGACTCAGATACGGATGTGGAGATGATGGAACCCACCGTGTATCTCTTTTCACACAGAGGGGCTGCATATATTCATAACTCTGGAGCTCCCGAGCTTACGGCAGAACATCGCTCATCTTTCGACTCTAAACCTCACTGGTTGGAAGACACAGCATGGTATAACCCGGAAGGGCAATCCATTCACAAGGAGGAAGAAAAGACCTCCACTGAGGTCAAAGACAGTCTTCGCCTCCATTCATACAAACAGTAATTATTTATTGTCTTTCTAGTGTGACACGCTGTGATCACATTCAAACAGCTATCCCAGGATAGTGTGCCTGCAGCCTCTCATTGGTGTTGCCTCTCCGTTTCTCACTGAGGTTGAGGAGTAACTTCAAGGTATGATGTGCTCTGTAAACATGCCATGTTCTTAAGGGACCTTATGTTTTGCATTGTAATTGAATGTTATACTCCAGCTCAATTTCCTCCATTTCAACATGCATTAACACCCATGTTAAGATGGTCTTTCTGGACTTAGAGATTGAATATTGTTGTCACGATCACAATATGGACACCTCATCTATATCATTGTCCTTCCGAACCAATCCTTCCGAATGGATCTTCCAAATTCCGAATCACCCTTGCCTCAATACTTCACATACATTTGATCCGGTTACCCAATCCAGTTCAGGAATCACTCTATGAAGTGTTTAGTGAAACGATCAATAATCAGGTCCGATCATAATCTTTTCTGAAAAAGAAGCACCCTGGCTATCCCCATCACTATCCCCATCTTTTCCAATGAACTCATTGATTGAGTCATTTCTATTGTGTGGAAGCAGGCGATTACATTCTATATCATCATATTCTATGATATGAATGTTCTAAACCCTCAGGATCACCCTCCGAAGGATTTAGGGACAGTTAGTTCTACCTGAAGAGCCATGCAATTCAGAAACATGTTTCAAGAGTTATTGATGGTCCGTTAATCTTTTTCTTCATTCACAATTTTCCTACTTGCCTTGTTCTTTGTTTTCTATGGCCTTTAATTAGTATACATGTGCCTTAGCTACTTTCCAACCATCACAGGCTCATTCCCATTTGCTCTTCCTTCTGAATGGTTCAGTATATAGCTAGCACATTCGCATGTATATTCCCTAGTTCAATTATCGTATGTCAACTTGATTCTTCTACTCACACTTGCCAACTCATCTCCAACTTACCTTCAACAACAACTTTATATTTTTGAGTAAGCACTCCAATTCCACTTTTATTAGTTGAATCCACTTCAAGGAATGTAAGATCATTGGCTGTGATCGACATGAACTGCAAGGTTCATTCGATTCATGAGATAGAATCCTTTCGGAACCTCTGTCTCTTTGGAACTATGCACTTCATTCGCAGACGTTCCAAAAGCCATTCGCTTTTACTGTAGGATTTATATTCACTTTCCAAAACCATTCTGTTATCATTAGGAATATTTCCAAACACATTTACTAATACAACATTCATCCACAACATTTATCGCTATTATTTGGATTCTGACAATTGTATGATTCATGTAATTATTATGCTCTTCTTTGATTGGTATCAAGATACCAGACATGAATACCATCCATCCCAAACTCCTTTTCCCAGGGTGTTTGACAATGAGGTCTGCACCCATTGAGGTCAGTGTGTTGACAGAGCTGAAAACACTGATGATCCTGATTCTAGAAATGGCATATTAGGACTGGACATCACTGTGCTATGCTAGAGTTAATGTCAAAATATCAGCTGGTAAGAATGTTGAGGTGCTGCCGTTACATTGAGGTTGAGAAAAATATACACTAAGATGACTATAGGAATTCCATACAATATGTTGTAGTGCTGTGAAAGTACCAGATGATATCAGAAACTCTCACAATATGGATCCAAGCATGCATATATTTATGAGTGATGGATTATGAGTGATGAGCAAAGGAGGTAAGCTCTTCCGCGGTTCTTGTTCCCACGTTTATTGCATTCTGTGATCACAATAGATAAATTTTATTTGCCCCTCAACAACGCATCTGGGAAGCATTGCATCTGTATGAGATACACTCTTCCAAACCCTGTTAGGGAGGTGAAGCATAGAAGTCTTCTCTCCAATGAGAACCAGGTTTTCCATGGACACGACTGCTCATGTGTTCCAGACTAATTCATTCTGTTTGCAGAAAAAAAACATGGATGTAAAACACGTTGAGCTTGAGCTGATGGGCAGACCACAATCCTACGTACTTGACTGAAGCCTATGTTGGTGACATGTTGGCGTTCTGGCAACACTTTTGCAAAAACCCTGCACACATCCTTTATTTTTACATAAGCTTCCACGGGATTGGGAATGGGAACTAGATAAAAAAAGGGGTAACAGGTTGGGGAGAGGGCTGACGCTATGTTTCAATGCCTCCACAGCACCATCTTGGCACCATGCTTCATTCTTTCCTCTGGTGCCAATGCCACTCCTCCTCAACCTCGGCTTCCCCGCCGGAACCACTCCTGCTGCCTTGCCCACCCTTCCCGCCCTCACTATCTTCAATCACACGACCTAAATGTGTTAATTATTCCGTGAGCTAAGAAGTTGCCGCTTAAATATATGGATTGTAGAGAGGGTACACGCAACTAAAGAGACTGCCTCAGCTTCTGGAACAAATATGAGATGTGTCAGAGCGCTAAAACACTTGATAAGTAATGAGCAGTATTTAAACTACGAGACCGCCAATGAAACCAATTGAACCAATATAGCTACGCTCGGATTCCTTCAACTTGGAGTACAGTACCGTAATCTGAAAGTAGCTAAACAATAAAGGAATGAGCTGATTATGATCCAAAATAGCTCTTGTTATAATTTCTATAGAGCAGGAGGGAAAGTAAGGTGGGGCAGCACAAAAGGTGAGTTTTTTTCTTCTCCCAGTTTTGTGGACCATTCGTCACATCCCTGCTTTTTTTTTTTTTTCATTTTATCAACCTCAGGTGACTAAGTCCTATGATGGTCGCTACTCGCAATGTACCTAAAAAGAAAGAGTGGGCCTTCCTCCTTGCTCCCTGAGGTTCCCACCCGCTGCGTTCTCAGGTGGGCAATGGCACTGGCGGAGGATCCCTTCCTCCGCCAGCCCAGCTCCATTGGAGCTGTTTACTGCCCCTTTCTATTGTGAGACAAGGTACTTCCACTCTCCACTTGTTTTTTAACTCATGTAATTGGTCTGTCACATTAAGTGCTCGGCTGCCGGAGCGGGCCTGCACAACATGTGTGTAAGGGAAACTCATGTGGGTACTGATTCCTGGGCAATGCTAGGAGCTAGAACCAGCGGGACACCACCCAGCCCTGGCCTTCTCCCTAGGCCTGACTCAGGGACTCGAACCCTAAAGCCTACCCACAATGCCAATCAGACACTGGTAAGGGGATCCAGAAGAGAATGAGATTAAAAGGAAACTAAGTACAATATCGGTGCATACCTGGTAAGGGGATCCAGAAGAGAATGAGGTGAGGATCCCTTACCTAAGCAGCCAAACTATATAGCTAGTGACTGTGACATGAGTAAGTCATGTCACCATCAGTGAAACAAGGATGAAGAAGGATTAACTAAAGAATCCATAGAGAAAGGGAGATAGAAAATAAAAGATATATAGGGAAAAGAATAAGAATTGGTGGACAGGAGGCTGTCCCCTGACAATGTGGGAGTGCCGCAGCCAGAAAGAGAATAAGAGAGAAAAGTCCTAGGGTATGTTGCTGTGCTGCCTTGACATTTGATTCCAAGCCTGAACCTCCTTCCCCTGCCACGTCGAGTCTTATCATGTCATTGCTTGAGCTAAGTATCAGTGCTATTCTGTTTTCATTACAGAGTGCCAGCTATGTTGAAGGTGCCCTCCAGCCGTTTTGTGTCTGCCACATATTGCAGTAAGGCTACCATCCCCTTTGTGCTCCCCAGGAGCACCTTTGCAGATTTGGATCTGCTCCCTAGCTTCTGTCTCATTCCATGCCTGGCATGTTCATGAGAGCGACAGTCAAAAAGATAGTAATGCACTGATTCGTTGGCCATCATACATGCCGGGCATAAGGGCAACGCAACCCTCTTGATCCTGTGGAGGTGACTATTGAGGAGTGCATGCCCTGTATGCAGCTGTGTGATCAGGCTTGTCTGTGCCCGACTCAGGTTGGCCACCATCTCTTGATATCTCTTGGATGGGAGGCTGCTGTCCAATTTATCCATCCTGGAGAAGCGGGGTGAGGTCATCCATTGCCTCCTTCATTCTTGCCTCTGGTCTGTTTGAAAGCAGTGTTGTGCAGCAGCTATGCTGTGCGGTAGTGGTTCTGCATTTAAGTAGGTTGGGAGCTCACCCTGCTAACTGTTATCCCCTCTGGCTGCCTTCTTGGCCTCTGCATCTGCTGCATCATTCCCCTCTATATCATCATGCCCCAATATCCAGGTGATTTTGAGCCTGACTCTGCGCCTCCTCGTTGGCCTAGCTACCTTATTAGCCATGATATTGACTTGCTCCAGGAGGTGCTGAGCTGGTCTGGCTTGTATGTGGCAGCCAGATCTTATGGCCATCTGGTTGTCTAACAGTATTGTAGCTTCCTTGACCCTCTTTTCCCTTGACAGGAGCTCCAGGGCCAGCATAACACCAACCACCTCTGCCTCATATGTAGTGTGGTTAGCTAACAGGCCCAGGTGATACCTCACTGTCTTGGTTTTCCGTCCACCCCTGTACAGGATTGCTGCAGCCCCTGTGTTCTGTTCCAGCCCGGACCCATCTGCATAGACCTTGACCTCCGCCGTGTCGTTCATGTTGTCCTTGGAGTCCTCTCTGGTGGCTGCTATTTCTGTGGTAAACTGCTGGGTCGCTTCAGGTGGTTGTGGGGCTGGCTTGATTATCTCGTAGGTATCTGGGAGAGGTGAAAGTTATGGAGGAGCAAATGCAGTGAGGACGGGTGCTGTTTGACTAGGCACCTTGCGCAAGAGCGCACGGGCCGGTCCAGTGGGTGGGCCTTTGGTAGGGTGACAAGCCATAGGGCTGCACGATAACATACCTCCCACAGCAGCAGTTCTATGGGCATGACATTGGCATGGACCTCCAGTACATCAGTGGCTGTTGTCCTCATTGCACCTGTAATAGCTATGGTAGCTATCCTCTGTACCAAGGTTAGCTTTTGTACTACACCTACTGACCCCTTGGCTTTTTTTGCCCCTTTCTGCCTCTGCACTGGGGTGAACCATACATCTGCTGCATTTGCTAATTTGGGGATCGCTACTGCCCGGTATAGCTGTCTCATGAGGCTGGCATGCACACCTGTCGATGGCTTAGATAGTCTGCAGAAAAGCAAAGTCCACTTAGCAGCTTTTGCTATAGCCTTCTCTGCCTGCATGTTCCAGCGTAACTCGTCATCGAAAAGAACCCCCAGGAACTTGTGAGCTTTCACTGGCTCAATGTCTGCATCTTCATAGACCAAATTTGGCCTTGGTGCTGGCTTTGTTTTGCCTACTTGAGCTGGGTCTTGAACACGTCTCCTCAAGAAGCCTACTATCGCGAACTTTGTCTTCTCAAACCTCGAGTTGTGGGCCACGGTCCATTCTTTCACCCCTCCTGGCTTCAGCAACATTTCCCTAAGGGTATCGTATGCTTCTTTGTAGGTGTCCCCTTCTGCATATAAGTTCGCATCATCTACAAAAGTCACCGTGGCTTGCCCTCTTGTTGTTGGGATATCTAAGAGGTCAGCATTGTAATATAGATACAGAATCATGGAAAGAGGGTCCCCCTGTCCTATGCTGTTGTCTATCTCCACCCAGTCTGATGTGTAGTCATTGAACCAGAGCTTCATGCGCCAATCTGCCAACATCCTTTCTACAAAGAGAACGTATTCTTCTGGGACTCGTCTTTTGTGCAAGTTATGGAGTAACCGATCATTGACAGCATTTGGGAAGGCACCCTCAATGTCCAGAAATAACATTACTGCTACCTTCTTTCACCTCCATGCCCCTTTGATTTTGTTGACAACCAGTTGCAGTGAGTCTGTCGTCATCTGCCCTGGCCTCCCCTTAAAGTGGTTTGCTGGCAGGAGGCCATGTTTCTCCATCATGTATACTAGGTCTTCTGCCACTATTGCTGTTAGCAGTTTGCCTATGGTATTGAGGAGTGCTATCAGCTGGTAAGCTTTAGGTACATCATAGCTAGCTTTGCCCGGCTTTCTGAGGACTATTGTGATCCACGTCCTCCAGTTGTCACTGTATGTCTGTAGCGTGAAAGTAGCTCGAAAAATATAGAGCAAATACTTAGCGATTAGGTCTACCGACTCCTTCAGAACTATGTTGGGGATGCCGTCATTGCCTGGGGCCTTGTGAGGCTTAAGCTTGGATATTTGACTTCTGAGTTGCTCCTCGTGTAGCTGGAAGCTGTGCGCAATCCTCTTTGGATAATGGTAGTGCAACGGGACCTGTGTCTCAGGTGGCTTTGGTGGAAAGAATGCAGCAGCCAGTAGCTTGCTCTTGTCCGCATTTGTCTCAGCCATCCATGTCACCCCACCCATGCTGCTGCCCTTCAGTGTCGGTACCCTGGACTTGCCATCGTCTGATGCAGGGTTGGACAGTTGGTCATCAATACCTTCCAGATAGTCTGTCCAGTGTTGTGCCTTTGCCTTTTTTATCGCCTCACCATACTCTTTGCTGATCTTGCAATGTTCCTGATGAGAAGGGTGGTCAGCAATTGCATGATGAAGGTATGATACATTGTTGATTTTATTCTTAGCCTTTCAGCTTTGTAAGCTCCCTGTTCCACCAGCAACATGAGTGCGACACCAGCTTGGAGAGTGGCACTGCTTTGTTGATTGCCTCCTGAATGGCAGATGTCAGCGCACTGACAGCTTCATTGAACTCTTCTATTGTGTCTAGCTCCTTTGGCTCTGGCACTGCCTCCAACTGTTCTTCCAGCTGCTCCCTGAACTGCTCCCAGTCAGCCATCCTGTAGTTCTGGAATGGGGCTGGCAGGTTGTGCATCGCCTCTAGGTCGAGCACTGTGATGATTGGCACGTGGTCTGTACCTGACCCTTGCAGCTTGGGGCTAGTATCACATGTAACCACTGTCTCAGCTATGTTGTCAGTACAGAACATGTTGTCAACCCAAGTCCAGTTCTTGGTGGCCATCAACTGCAGCATTGGCGTTCATTTTGGTAGCGTCATTACCATGTTATAGTCTGCTAATAACAAGATGAGCACTTCTGCATCCCTGGTTGCTACCGCTGTGAATAGATGGTGATTCTGTACCTCATCCCACATAGCATGGTGCCTGTTGAAGTCCCTGCACCATAGCATCGAATCAGTTTCCTGCTGGATGAGATTGCGCCATTCTGTGTCGATGAAGCGATCAAGTGTCTGGAGGGTGTCTGAATGATTGCAGTCATTGTAAATGTTGAAGACGGTGACTTTGCCTTGGGAGTGTCAGAGTTGGATTGCCATGATATTTTTTGTTCCTTCGAGTGAGACCTGCACCCACAGATTTGTATTTAGGCTGGTATTGACTAGAATAACTGATCTTTGTACAGAGCCATCAGTAAGGTGGGAAATGGGATAGATCACATGCCAATTGTGGTTTGCCTTGGTGTTGCCTAGGGCATCAATGTAGGGTTCTTGCGAGAGAATGATGTCCCACTCTTTATGTAGAGCGGAATTGATGAGGTCGTAGTGGGCTTGGTCGGACTTGTTGAGATTTTGTTGGTATATCCTCAGTCTCTTTGGTGTGGGCTCTATGGTGTCAGACATTAGTTTCGGCCCATGGAGGGCAGCCCAATGCTACTGGTTGTGTCCCCCATCTGCTGGTGGGGCCTAGTTCAATTCTGTTGGCCGAGGTGACAGGGCTGGCCCGCTGGTGTGGGGACTGTGGCTGACCAGCATCTGTCGGTCCACGCTGACTGTGCCCAAAAGGGAGGGTCATCTGCTTAAGCTTACCTTTGTGGTGGGTGGCCGTCTGCCACCTGTCATCAGCAACAACAAGGGGGTCTGCCGTCAACCAGTGCGGCGGGAGGGTGGGTTTGGGCAGCTGTGATACGTGTGTCCAGGGTTCCTCCATGGGGAAAAATGGCATCTGATTCTCTAGAAGCCTGGCATTAATTTCCTCGCACTTACAAGCGAACGTGGGGCACGATCTATCCCAGCTAGCATGCCCCTCCATCTTGCAAGATGTGCATCGTAGTCTCTCTGCTTGGGTACAGGTCGAAGTCTTATGTCGGTCACCGCAGGTGCTGCAAGTGTTGAATTGCTGTGGGCACATGTATGATAGATGGTTCCACCCCTGGTATTTGAGACACCTGGTGGGCTCCTTTTTGCACTTCTCTGCATATACTCACTTTTGACAAATTATTAGCCCATTAGTCATTACCTTGTTAGCCACCTTAGGGCTGGTGAACGTGATGAGTGCATGACCGCAAGTTTGACTTGCAGCTTGGCGATGTGCAGGTTTTAGCCACCTCACCTTGTCAATTGCACTGCAGGGAAGTTTGTTGTAACCCTCTATGGTCAGCTCGTTGCTCCTGTCTGGCCTGAAGTGGAGCAGGACAAATTGCAGCACGATTGGGAACAGTCTCGTCTTCATCCGGGCACCCGGTGCTATGTCTTTCGTGAACTGTATTCTGCGTTGCACCTCGTTGATCCACTGTGCTGAGTCCTCACTCTCGAACTCAAAGAGGATCCCCCCATTGTTCAGTTGCCTCGCGCTGACGATCGTGTGATCGGTGGAGTCACTCATGCTGCCCATTATCTCGTTGGCCCTTTTGGCCAAGGCCACGTTGTCCAGCTCCGTCAGAACTTGCTCTCCCGGCTCCCCTGCGTCGACCAAGATCTGCCTCTGCTTCACTCCCTCTCGCGCGCGGACCCTCGCATCACAACCCCACTTCACGGCTGTAGCATATGTCGCGGGCTGCATCTGTCCGCCAAAGGCGTTGTCACCACTCACAGGCGGGCTCACCAGGGTTTGTGCCATGATCGCGTCGACTATTCTTTGCGCAGTGCCATCGCTCTCCTGTCTAAGCTCTTCCATGGTCCCCGCCAAACTATCGGTCGATGATCTAATTCTGGTTGCAGCGTCTTCTATCTTCTGTACGACTAGAGCAACGACCCCTTGCAAGCGCTCGTTGATATCAGTTACTATTGACACCACGGTCGAGCGGTCCGCCAGGTCTGCGACCAGGGTGGAGATCGCCTTCGTCCCCTCTTCTAGGGTCTTCGACATTCGGCAAGGTGGAGCAGTGCGGTGGCGAGGCTGTGGTATGTTATGGTCTGCCTTTCGGGAAGGAGCTTTTTAGAGAGAAGGAAGTCCTGTGCCGTCACTGGGCTATGTGCAAATGCGATTTGTTCAGTCTTGCTCCTACGGGTGTGCTGAGAGTCAGATCGCAGCCGTCGTTGTTGTGGCGTGTTCGCTGAGGCCGGACGCCCCCGACCGGTGGCAGCTGTAGTCGGGGCCACCATTTCGTGCGATCGCTGTATGTTGTATGGCTATATCAGTGTCTAATAGGATTCTATTAGGATTAACCAGTGGGATATTGTAATATGGGGTTTTTTTTGTTGTCTGATAGCGTGGGAATTTTTGTTGTGGATGTGGTGGCGGCTAAAGCGGAGTTCCTTGCTATTATTAGAATAATTCAGTGACAGTCTTGTCACATGGGTGCACGCGTGGTGGCTTCCCTACTGCACCCGCCACAACCGTTTGGTTCAGTCTCTGCATCAACCCACGAATACACTTATACTTATACACATTTATGGAACTCTATGCTGTTCATGTGCTTTTGTGGTCTGCTTCTGTCCGGTCCTGGTCCTGTGTCTTTCCGTTCGCACCATATGAATCTGCACAAGGGCTTGTCACCGTTTGAGCACCAAGTCTAGCTAGATCGCCACTGATATCATGTCGCACTGATAGGTAGGAAGATGTGGTGATTAGGATCTATATTAACACGAGGCCTTTATCATTGAGAATAGCGAGGTTCGAGTTCAACAGCCACAAGAAATGGCTGTACGAAAGTGGAAACATTTTGGTAAGTGCCGAGACTGGGCGGTGATGGACATTGGGACTAAATGAGTGATGCTGCAGACCATATTAGCCTTCGAGAACCCTAACTTTGCGGTCTCGCATCCTACAAGCGCAATCATTGAAGATGTTGCGACTCATCAGGTGACACGGACACAGAGGACAGACATCTCGCTAAACAGGTCATGTGTGTTGGCAATATGCATTGCGCACGCCAGAGTCAGAAGGTCGGTAGAGTAGCAGCGAGGTTCATTGCGTCGTCACCTGATTTGGAAATGGGTAGCTGAGATGTAGGTACAGATGAGATGGAATGCACTCTAGACTTGAAGGGTCAGTCAAATTCGGCGATGTCAACTATATTATCGCCATCTGATGCGTGCCGTGTAGCGTAGTGTCTAATTCCAATGACCATGTGGTTCAGACCTGAATGACAGGCACATGGGGTGCATTAATTTTGGCAGACTCTAGATCACACTGAATCATTGAAGCTGAAGAAGAACCCTGAACTTGGAGATGATTCATACCGAGACAGTGACTCATCTCGTCAAACAACCCCCATCAACAGAAAGATCGCATGTTACGCAGGGTTCTGTATCCATCGTTAACTTTCCATTCCAAAAGAGATGTCTGTAGAGTTATTTCCGCTGGGGATTCTCTCATAGGGTTAAGCTAATCCACAGACAGATACTGAAGATACTGTCACAGGCTGGGTGATGTCAGAATGTACAAGACAAACAAATACGGGGTCTAACTTGGAGAGTCACAGAGGTAGGTGAACGAGCGATTGACTTACCACGAAGAACGCTTCCCCGTACCCCAACAGTCCCGTCATCCACCACAATACTGTAGCCATTGGCACCCATATTCTAACCATCCCCGAAGCCAGTTCTTTAAACCGACAAAAATAGGTATACTTGACCCCGGAATCCACCCTTTTCTCAGGATAATGCATCTAAAGTCCGCAGCGAGACGATACCACCAGAAAAAGTGGGATGCTAGATAAGGAGATGTCAACTTTGAATATCATGTAAGAGCTCTGCGGTATTGGGGAACATTGAATTCAATAAGGGATTGTGGAATGGAGCGATGTGGACATGAAATGAATGGTACCTTGGTGCTGGTATCCCACTGGCTTGTAAAGTATGGGCGCGTTCTAGACATACCAATGTGCCACGCTGTGGGGATGTGTTTGCACTAGAGCAAATGGAAATAATGATAAAATAACAATTGTTAGGTTGTTCCATTGGCGCAACATCCAAGAAAAACTGTGGCACAAATACGGGAAACGTGAAGACAAAGAGGTATGTTTAGCCCTAACCCTAAGACAATAGCCTTTCGCAGAATCAATTTGGCCTGGACCGGACACTTGGCTCGTCACTGGCATTCTTGAATTCAGAACATGCCTGGGGACGCAGTCTTTAAATGTATAATTTAGTTCTGTTTAGGTATGTCTTGTGTGTTCTGACTCTGCCTGTGGAATGATAGACAAGACCAACTGCGGAATTTACTTCCCACGGTCATGGCTTATCACCGCTATTCCCCCTCATTCAAACTTCGACTTCGGAACGTCGCCCGATGTCCATGGTACCTTGGCGGTTCTGAATGTAAACGTTGTGAAAGGAGTCGCGTATCATTCGAATCCGGAGCGCGTACTGATCCGATCACAGCCGAGGGTCACCTTTCGCGGAATCTATTTGGCCGCTATTCCCTTATTCAAACTTCGACTTCGGAACTTCGCCCGATGTCCATCGTACCTTGGCGGTTCTGAATGTAAATGTCGCGTATCATTCGAATCCGGAGCACGTACTGATCCGATCACAGCCGAGGGCCACCTTTCGCGGAATCTATTTGGCTCTGGACTGGACACTTGGCTCATCACCGCTATTCAAATTTCGAATTCGGAACGTGCCTGGAAAAGTGGTCTATAGATGCGGCCAGCATTTCACTTTTAGCGCTGATATGCGGCTTCTACGAGAAGCTTAGCCGTGTATAGCCAACTAATACTAATCATATTTTAGTCCTTAAAGGCATAGAAAAAGGTTGTATGTCATTGTAACTCTGCCTGAAAATTAGCAACAATAGGGATCAAAAACAGTGAGAAGACCAATCCCACAGTCCGGGCACATGGCTTATCACCATTATTCCCAATATTCAGACTTCAAATTCTGAACTTTGCCTGATGTCCATCGCACTTTGGCAGTTCTGAAAGCAGACATCACAAGTGTTGCATATCATTCAAATCTGGAGCAGGTACTGATTCTGATCACAGCCGAGTTCCATAGCAGCAAAGCAAATTGTCATGATCAGGATTTGTGTCCTACTCCACCTTCCGAACCATCCAAACAACCTCCTCCTAAATCGATTCTTCAGAATCTGAACCATCGACAATCTCATCACACATGAACCATTCAACATTCCGTCACCCTTAACACCATGATTCGTCCTGATAACATCACAAAGACCCAACCAATAGATCAGGTCCTGTTATTATCCTTTCCTCAGAAAAGAAGCATCTACACTATCCCCATCACTATCCCCATCTATCTCTAGGAACTCAATATCAGGGTCAGTTCTATGCTTCTAAAAGCTTATGGTGACAGGATATACGATTCAATATGTTGACACATTCATCTCCGACATTCAGGGTCGTTGTTTGAAGAAGTAACACAAGGGTTCCTCTATCCAAAAAGACGCATGATTCAGAAACAAGTTTCAGGATTTATTTCTAGTTCGTTAAATCTTTTTCTTATTCACAATTTTCCTCCAACCCTTGTTCTCTATTTTCTATGGTTGTTAATTAGCATACATGTACCTTAGCTACTTTCCGATCCCCACGGACTCCTTCCCATTCGCTCTCACCTCTGAGCCATCTAGTATATAAGTAGCACATTCACATGTATGTTCCCCAGTTCAATTATTGCACGTCTACTTGATTGATCTACTCTAACTTGACAACTTGTCGTGAACTATCCTGAACAACAACTCCACTTCAAAGTAAGTACTATAAAATTTATCGATTTTGGTTTAAATACACTTCAAAAAAATGTAAAACCATCGGCTGTGATTGACATGAACTGAAAGGTTCATTCAATCCATGAGATAGAATCCTTTCGGAATATCTGTCTTTTCAGGACTATGCGCCTCTTCACAAACTTTCCGAAAGCCATTTGCTTTTACTGTAGGATTCCTATTTGCTTTCAAAGACCATTCTATTAGTATTGAAACATTTTCGAATGTTACTAATAACACTATATTCACTTCTAACATTCATCTTTGATAATTGAATTCTAATACAAATGTAAACTGCAGCACAAGAAAAAGTAAGGGAAATATTATAATATGATATGAATCACATTCCTTGATCATAACAGACTGATGACATCCAACATCACAGATACATGTCGTTGTCAGGCTCCTTCAAGAGCAAGCAGCATCTGCTGAGGTCTCAGTCTTATGTCACGGGGAAGCTTGAGGTGACAGAGTATGGCACGTGGTAATATCTTGTATTTATGTCGTAGCCAAAAAGCATTTTCTTGGATGAAAGATGCCTTCTTAGGTGTAGCTCACAATGTTCTTCTAGATCACGATGGACATTAGGCGAAGCTCCAAATCAAAGTCAATCAAAGGGAATAGTGGCGATAATCCCAGCATCCAGCCTGTAGGAGCCGATTGGATTCCGCGAAGGTCCTGTCACCATTTTAGTTCCTAGTGAGTAGAATAGACATCCCACCTGTACAGTTCTCTTAAATCTTTGGAGGTATGTCTAGACTGTGGTACCTGCCGCTCTAAAGCTCTAATGAGTTTAGGTTTTGGTCTCTCTTTGTTTCCTACTTGTTGTTGGTGGGTTCAGTAGTTGTGTCATCGTTTACATTTTTCTTTCCTATAGGTCACAACCCACAAATACACATGTACTTCACCACTTGAGCATCATGTCTAGTTAATTTTCCACTGCTACCACACTGCACTGATATAGTAATTGAGGTGGGAATGAGGACTTTAGATATTAACACCAGGCCTTTGTCTTTGAGAATATCAAGCTTTGAGTTCAATAGCCACTAGAAATAGCTATGCAAAACTGGAAATATTTTGCTAAGTTGCATATACTGGCTCATGCACGTGTCATATTTCTCATCTTTCTTCTACAGGTCACAGCCAACCAATACACTGTGTACGTACCATATGCAACCTACATACTTCTCATGATTCTCCTCTATCAGACCAATGTAATGTTGGCAGAGGAGAATCTGTGATAGGTTTCTAACTAAATTACAGATTGAATGAGTCCTTTGGGACTTGTCAATATAAGAGATAATGTCAAGTCCCAAATCCACCGCTTTTTGATTACATAATACGGCGCTTATTTAAGCACCAATGTATCGAATTAAAACAAGGGAAAAGGAAAGTCTAAGGGCAACCTCACCTTACCTGGGATATGCCTGCTGGCAGACATACTGCAGGATACTACCCTGTCAGCATCCTGTCTAGGCCTGCAAGGGGACTTGAACCCCAAGCTACCCACAGGGACTCGGTAAGGGAAATCCAAAGAGAAAAGGGTGAGGATTCCCTTACCTAAGCGACTAACTATATAGCTACTGGTGGTCAAACAAGAGCAAACAAAGGTGTAACTAGCACTAGGGTAAAATAGAGAAAAAGGGAGGCGAAGGACAATACTAGAGATAGGATAGATCTAGTATAAAAGGAAATAGGGAAAAGGAGGGAAAAAGGAAAGGGGGAAAAGGGAAAAAGGGGAAAAAGAGAGGAAAAAGGGAATAAACCGGTTGTCCCCTGACAGAAAGAGGATGGAGAAGGATGTGTGGTAAATAGTGATGTGGAATTACAGCTCAACATGTAACTCTATGATATGGTATGTACATGGGTTGCGCTATATTTTCTGACAAACCATTACCTGGGTCTGAATTTCTCCTTTTCAGGGAGTCAATATCTTTTTCTCGGCTACATGTTTCTCTATCCCTGGCACCACCAATTTGTGAATAAACCAGTATGTGCCTTCCTCCCACCACTTGAATTCAAGCACACTACTCCTAGTTCTATGTGATGCTCAGGTGGCCTGGTAGTTGAAATAGGGTTTTACTAACATTAGCTTTGGTCAGTCAAATTGGTCAACATGATCTACATCCCACCGTCTCGCCTGTCATCACATAGATGTGGTATATGGACAGAAGGACAACTCTGGCACAAAGCTCTCTTACCCACCTGATCTATGTATCCCACTCAAGCCTCTCAAACACTGAAACTATATTTAGAGACATAGAGTGGTGAGCAGAAAGCACAATGGATGGCAAGAGCTGAGACCTTGGCTCACCCCACCCCTTGCATGTAAATTCTCGCAGAGTATGGTTTCTTGCAACAATGAACTTTTGGAGTAAATGAGTCAAGGTATCAGTCATCGTCACCCTCCAGCACCCCCAACTTGCTTTGTACAGGTGCAAGTATTTGTGGACATTGCAATTCATCGGGAACAGTGATACAGAGAAGGATGTCTTAAGGGACATACAAATCACATTGTGTTAACACAGGCGTTAACCAGAACTTTACAAATTTCATGCTAATTGGGACAACTTTGTTCAGATCTGGACAGCATAAGGTGAGATGGGCTCCAAGTGTACCTTGGACATCATAAAACCCTAACCTGAGCATGTGAAACATCATCATTCACTTGATCTACACTTCTCTTCTCGATGGATGACAGTCTTTGAAGCCTAGATCTGAAACACGCATGCCAAGAACTCATATGAGGCCCTATATTATTAAGCAAAAATCATCAGCACAAAGTGAACAGAAAGTGAACAGAACCAGGTCAATCAAACAAGCGACTGGCCACATCAAACGATGCCCATACTCACGATGATTAAAGACCCATTTCACCACTCAGGTCCCTGTGATATTCATGCTCACTCCTCCATTCAAGGTAGCTCTTAATATCAGAATATGCGAGGGATACCAACAGATGAGATACCTTCCTTCAGTTTCCATGTCTTTTGTCTTTTATTGGTCAACCTTCAACATCCAGAGATAGAACGCAGATCCATCCAAGCACCAATAGCCATCCAACATCATGAACTTGATGTCAACAACGACACCCTATAAATATCATCTTCAGAAGCAGAAGTAGCATCAGATCCTGATCAAACGCTGACTAACTTGCAAGGTTGGTCAGGTCCACGAAAGAAATAATGAACTCTCCAATAAGGCTGCTTTCCATTACCAATTCCACAAAATGAAAGCCAGAACAGTGAGCCATAGTTCAGCTCCAGATACTGAGTATTGCAATTGGAGGAGACAGGGCAGTCATCCACATGTATCTGGTGGATGTGGATCGCTTTAAGGTAAGATGGGGCCTTGTCGATGTCTATGAGCTGTGCCTCTCCGTTTACCCAAATCTTTAGAAGCTAATCCGGTATGGGATGGACCTACAAAGAATAGCATAGCAGGTTTTTCTTTTGCTACACACTACAAAAAATTCGCAGCTGCTAAAAAGCGATCCCTGGTTTGGCGCAACACAGTCATGTTCTTTCGACACAGGCTCTCAAACCCTGGGCATTCCGGTGACGTGGCGCATCACCCAAAGAAAATATCGCTCCTGTGAGGATAGGGGCGAGGCTGCGGATGCGATGGAGCATGGAAGCGTCCCAGGGCTTTGCCAGATAAATCAAAAACATCAGAACACACCAACACAATATTGATATATCCAGGGCGGCACAAGCTTTATCTGAATTTAGAAGGGCGTTTGTATGGCATTGGCGCTCGGCGAGCAAGCAGGCAATCAAGAACCTCACCTAACTAACACGCGGTGCGGAAGAATGGACGATGCTGGTTAGGTTTGCATGGCCTAAGATTGGGTCAATATCGATT